>JANHFT010005165.1:347052-358739 GCA_032467955.1 Pseudoxenodon macrops | reverse complement strand
TTTAAGAAAACTTTCTGGCATTAATATACTGCCATAATGTACATTTCTCCAATTATTTGCTATTTCTATGGGTCAGGTACACATGCACAGAAATACACAGCAAATAGTGTATATCATCTGTACTGTTTGCTGGGTAATCAGGCATGCAAATATTTGAAGAATATTATCCTCTAGTCTATTTCTCTGAACTCCTTCCACTTTTCTTCCAATCACATTTTTTCTCAAACAACAATTCCCAACAAATTCATAGGCACCTACTTTTCACTAAATACACAGTGCAAGAGGAAACAGGTCCCATTAGCTCTGGATCATTTCTCCAGAATAGCACAAGTGATTCTGGCTTTTACCCTCTCTGATTTAATGTTAGGACACTTACACAAAACAAAAATCATTTCTGCAATAATAAACCTTGTTCTTAATAATTTCTCTCATGTTTTCAGGATCAGATAAGTAGAAAACAGCTCCATGTAAAAGATCCTAAATTTTCATGTTAATAAGGTTAATATTTTCTTGAAAGAAAATTAGAACCCCTCATATAGGAAGCTGCACGTACAGCTTTTTCCATGTTCATGGGAACAAGTATTAATATACCTCCAGAAAAAAACATTCACTAAAGAATATTGTCATTAGAAATCTCCTTATCTGTAGTCACTAACAAAATCTACAATCACTTATTCTTAATCACTCATCTAATTTGCAATCAAGAAGACTTCCATGTTATACTTTCAATACCTTCTGCTTTTTTAAAAACCATCCTCAATTACCAGGATGTTGATAATATTATTTTTCTCAAGGACGTGGAGTAATATCTCTGATTGCATCTTTTTAAAATAAATCTTTCACTGCAAAGCCTGTGATGCTAATTGAAGGAGAAATTGTAAAACAGTTAAAAATACTAATGTTAATAACTTGGATTCTAACTATTTGCAAAGCTTTTTGGACCCATTTTCACATTGCTGGATTATTATGTTTATTATTTATATGCTAGCATGATCTACAGGTAATGTAAAGAGATTGATTTTTCCCAGGCTGATGAATGTTTGACACAATTCAGAAAATAAGACTACATTATTATTATTATGCACTCTCAGTGGTGGAGACAACTTTAAAAAACATATAACATCTATTGCAAACAAACAAAAATCTTGCCCACAAAATCAGAGTGGCAGAAGCCAAACATTAAATACAGCAAAAGGAAGATAACAAAAAAGTTAGCAATAGCTTGATGGTGGAATTCAGGAATAAGAACAAGGAACTGAGGCTGTTTGAAAGTGAGTAGAATTTCCAATTGCTGCTATAAAGCTCTGCTATCACTTCTAATCAGCATAGGAAGGATGGAGTAGCCCCAGAGGAAGGGGGGCAATTGCCGAGCTGTCCCAAAGGAGAACAGCTCAAAAGAACACACAAGTGAGACCACAGTATTGTTAATTAGTGCTGATAGATGAAATCATTTCTAATTAGCTCACTAATCCTTCTCCCCTGTACTCTTGTCTCAGAAGCAAAGAGAGGGACTTGGTTGATTTTTCCTAATGTTTAAGCCAAAGATTTTTTTTTAAAGAATAAGCCTGAATGAAACAACAGAAAAACTATCAGTTAAGATTCCAAACAGTTAGGTTAGTTTTTGCAGTCCCTCAGAATATAGTTGAAGTTAAAATCTGTAAGAGACTTTGCTATATCAATGAAATAAACATGATAAAGGAAAGTTTGATAGCTTTAAGATGCACAAGACATTTTAAATTATTATATTTATTTTGCTTAAATAACCAGGGCATAGGGAAATCAGTATTAACATCACAATAACAATTCTGCCACTGGAATGATTTCATGAACCAGTGTCTTGTTGATAGGAACTTTTTTCCTAAAGTATTCCTTCTTTGACTGGATTAATCATGGATCCAAATTGCTACAAAAAATTATTTCAAACACATTCATTGTTTCCTTTTCTACGCAAAAATACACATTGTGACAGGCTTTGCCTTGTTAATCCAAGCAGCACAAATTCTAACTTGGTCTTAATTTATACTATTTCATGTACTTGTTCTGGTTTATCTGGAGTTTTTATTTTGGAGAGTCTAAGAAGAGCTCTTATGCTAAAGCAGTTATGTGAATGTGTCTAACAGAATATTTCTGTAGGAAAAGCTAGGAGCCAGGTCCTGTTTCTTTTAATATTCTGCTTTTGTTTTCCCTATTCTTCACTGTTTTGCAGGGCCTTATTTTGTATGTATTACATAACTTTTATATTGCTTGGAAGCCTGGAATCACACCTACCTATGTTCCATAATCTAGGTAATCATTTACATAGTGAAACCCAAGTTTATATTCCACATTCTACCTGTGTTGAATACTCTATTGAAAAGAAAAACCCAGTATGTCTTTTTCTAATCTACTAACCCAGCTATTAGTTATTAGCTTCTAACTCAATTTTGCTTGTCCATCAATCAATACTTGCTCAGATCGTACCATTTCTTCTGCATATTCCAGATTGGTAAAGTTAAGAATTGTATTCAATTCACCCTTGGAAGTGAATTGACACAATTATTTTCAGGATTAATGTGTACATCATTATTTAAAGAATTTATATGACCATCTATCTCGTATAATGATCCCACTCAGCTCATAACTGGTAAAAACAGGAATACCTCACCCACTTTCAATAGGCATCAGACCAATCAATCTATTGACTCAACTCCCATTCTAGGTCAACATTTGGGCGAAGAGCCAGGTCTTTGCAGCCTTCTGCAAGGCTCAAAGGATAGGAATCCCTCACATTTCAGGTAGAAGGTTATTTCAAGGCTGGGACAACTACAGAGAAGGTGTGCCTATGTGCAGTTAACTTTCTGGAATTATAGGTTAATGAATCTCAAGATTTACTTTTACATAAAGTTTTATAAAATAGTTTTATGATGAAATTATTTGGGGGAGATTTGGGCAATTTGGAATACATATGGGTACATAAATGACATCTGTTAGCAATTCCTTATTTCAAAGCTGTCATTAAAAGTCAGAAAAAGATTTTTAAAGTTGTTGGCATGTACAGGGTATGTACAGTACCCAAATAGGCTCCAAATCACCTCTTCCTTTAAAATCTGGATTTCTGCATAGCAACAAAAGCTCAAGAAGCCTTTGATTAATATTATATTTCAATGAAGCCAATACACCCAGGAAGAACTTATTTGTTTTAAAAAGTCTTGGAAAAATATTTGTGTTTCGGCACTAGGCATTTTCCAATAACAGCAGCAGATGCCGCAAGGAATATTTGTGAGATGATCAATATATGAAATGGTACAATAGTATATTCATTAATCATATGCCAGAGGTATTCAATAGAACTTGTACTGCAGTTTATGAATGTAAAACACACATTACACGTATTCACAATGCAATGCATGGTGCTTATTAATCTTAATTCAAGAGTTCACTCTTATAATGCTGTAAATACCACTAACATAGATCTTACAACCTTGCACCTGCCTAGTAATATTGAATGCATAATAAAACTCTTTTCTTGCAATTTTAGAATACTTTATAATTTGAAAGTCTGAGATTTCAGTGTATTTGCTTTTGATTGAAATAAGTACTGACATATAGAGTTAAATAATTATTACAGCTTTTGAAAAGGTATTTTTGTTTTAAAGCACTCAGATTTTGTAGTATTAATATTTTAATCTGACTAAAAATCTCAGTGCTAAAAGCTGTAAAAAATTACTGCATGCAAATATTGTATGCGTGGTTTCCCTATAAAGGAAAATAATCTGAGGAATTAAATCTGTGGGAGTCAAATTAAAAGTTATTCTTAATTCTCTACAAAATACCAGAGATTGGGCCCAGGAGATTTCACATACACACACACACATTGAGAAATTGATCAGAAATTGAAGAATAGCACATATAAAGTGTGGTTGCAAAAGAAAAATGTGAAATAAGGACACTATTTTTATATATATACATGGCTACTAAGTATTATCTCATTTGAAACAGTATCCAGTACTGGTGGTAAGAAGGACAGCACCAACTTAGGAAAGATTCAAAGAAACAAAAACAGGTTGGCAACACAAATGATAAGTAAGGCTTTAAAATTGTAGGTCACAACTTGCTAAACTACCTTATAAAGGAAGAGAGCATTAGCCCCATCAGACACCAATACTGGAAATTATTATTTCTAACAAAAGACAAGAATATAGGTCTCACTCACCATTCAGCCGGGTCTGTCTGTTTGCCCTTACTCGCAAAAAAGTCTATAACAAAAGACACAAGAATGTAAATAGATAGGATTAGGGCCTTGCTAATGAGAAAACCAGAGAATAATTCAATCAACTTTAAAAAGTATTCTTGAAAGGAACCCACTCCCAGAATATTTTAAAAAAATACACACCAGTTACATTCAACCCTTAAAAACCCTCCTTCCTGGTTTATTTTTCCATATATTAATTGAAGCAATTCAATTTCCTAACAGCTTCCTTTATTCGTGTTTTCTTTTGCTCAACTCCAAGTCATATTTGGACTTTCAGAACTCTCTCCTATAAAATGATATTGCCAAGTCCCATTTGCTTTCTAAAGTTCATAGATTGTCCATTATCAAAAGCATTCAGTCTGTAATAGTAGCTGCAACCAGGTTCCCTACCTGCCTCACTATCTTAGGCTGGCTCAAACTCCAAACTGATCTGCCAAATGAGTATCTATTTTGGCCCCATTTTCTAAATACAACTCCAGCTTCCCCCCCTCCCCGTACTTGTCCTGCCATGCCTACTGGTTTCTTAATCAGCTCCTAACATAGTTCGTTTTCTCTTTATATAAAAAGAGGCCTCTCCAAGTTTATCCTGAGAATGTAAACAGACCACTCCCCCTTCTCAGGAAGGACGGCCCAGCTTCCCTTAGATGTAAACAAGACCTATTCCCTTCCTTAGCGATAAAATGGCTTCGGCCCCAGAAACGGTCCACGTTCGCACCTCCTCCCGACCACCGTGCTCCCTCCGCTCGCTCTGCATGGCCGGGGATGAGAATGGATACGGGCAACGGCCCCGGCACCTGCAATTAACTCCCAGCAACAGCGGTCGTCGCCATATTAGCTGCGATCATGTGACCAGCCGACGCCGACGCGGGGTGAGAGTTCAGAGGAAGTTGTTCTCATGGCAACTAAGGCTGGGAGCGGGCGAGGGTTGAGGGGTTTCTGCCATATTAACAAGCGTTTTCCTCAATCGCTTTTGTAAACACCGGTTACCACAGTCCGGTTGCCTGAAATGCGTAGTCGTCCCCGTCACCTTTTCTAACAACTTCTTAAAACAAATCCGCGCTCAAGAGCCCGCCGGGTCTGTACTTTGAAAAGCAGCATTTTTCCTCTTCACAATAAAATATCAAGGTTACCGATAGCATTCTTTCTTTTTCCTCTAATTAAATAAAGAGTGCTGCAAAGACCCGTGACCCTATTTTTGTAGTAGCAGCAGCAGCTTTGGCAGATGCCCAATATTCTGGTTTCACTAGCCTGACCCTATATTGATCAAGAAGTAAAGAATGGTTACTGGCCAAGACATAAATACACATTTCCTAAAACGAAAAAGATATCTTGCTAACGGCAGCACTGGAAATGGCATGGCAGTGCATACTTTTCATCCTGATTTATGTTCATAATACACGTGTTTTGCCAATAATTATGTGGATTGTTGTCCATGCATTTAATGAAATGGATCACAATCCACAAAAGTTTGTCATAACTGCTGTTTTTTCAACGACTGCATTATGTTTTTGCTGCAACATTTCATCAAAGTTAAATAACTTGGGTAAACATACTGTGCAATCTTCAACTACAAAGAGTCATAAAAGATGCTTTAAACTCACTAAAAATTTCTAGAAAAAAATAGAAATGTAACAGCTGAAAAATGTCACTATGTCTGATAAGCATGAATAGCGAATATGATGCAACTTTGAAGGTACGAAAACCCATTCAAAGTCCAACCTTAGGATCTTATTGTCAGGCCACTGACTATAAAAAAGAAATCATGCGGTTACTGGGTCCTCTGCTAATATGACACTCCAGATTTGTTTGGATGATAGATTTATTTAGTCTTAAAAGTGTGGTAGTATGCATCATAAAAATTCCACTGTCAGAAAAATATTCATTTTCTGAGAATCTTGAAATATCCTTGTACATAATAAGGGCAGTAGTTAATACACAGTTTGAATACATAAGCAATGTGTCCTTTTATTAAAGTAAGTAAAGATCAATATGTAATATGCTCATGTCTTGTAAATGTTTAATCCTATTGAAGTCAATAGGAATCTGCTCTGGTGAATTATAGCTCTTTGTAGTAGGGCCAATATCCAAATAAAAATCTTTCCAAATTCAAATGCTACTAAAGCTGTCAGAAATTATTTTACTGTGTTATTTCCAAATTGTTGTTGCAAGAAAGTTAAGCCTATAGAATAACAGGGTTAAAAGGGATGTTGGAGTTCTTATAGCACAATCCCAGACAGGAGAGCCTATACTGGCTGCCCAATCTCTTCTTTAAAATCTCCAGTCATGGACCACCTACAATTTCTGGAGGCAAGCTGTTCCACTGATCAATTGTTCTCCCTTTTAGGAAATTTCTTCTTAGTTCTAGGTTGGATCTCTCCTTGATAAGTTTCCATCCATTACTTCTTGTCTTGGCGTCAGGTGCTTTGGACAATAGGTTGACCCCGTCCTATTTATAGCAATCCCTCAAATATTGGAACACTGCTATCATGTCACATACACACCATCCTTCTCTTATATAAAAGAAGAGAAGGAACTATGTCCTGTATACCTGAGAAGTATTCTATTAGTGTAAAGCTATCAAGGACTTTTCAAGTATTAAAGCCGGTTAGATGTGACAGTGGATTTTAATGTTAAAACTGATCAAAGCATCAAACACTTTGAGAATTTCTTAAAATTCTAAATCACTGAATTAATTCAATAAAGAGAATTTTCCCATATTTTCTTTCAGCAAATATGGCACTGCATGGAGGGAAGTAATGTAGAATTGCAATGATGGGGTTTAGCAAAAATCTCTATCCTTTGTGTTAGAAAATATTACTCTATTATTACACTTACTCTGATATTACCATCAAGATCAGAATCCTTATCATACACATAAATTTTCTCTGGCACTACTACTAGTAATAATAATAGCTAAAAGTGTACTTTAACTCATGTGAGTGCAGTAGTATTACGGTAATTCTGATCTGATTTATATTAAATATTTTACAGTCAATTAGCGATATTGTAAATAATTGAAATTAAATAAAAGATATAAGCAAACATTATGGTTGAAAGGAAAAAATAAATATGTTTAGAAGTCTTTCAAATTTCTTTATTCCTTTATTTTTCCTAATTGTATGTCTGTATGTCAGTTAGCCATTGATTTTATAAGATTTATAGCAAACAATCCATCACGAATTGTATGAATGGACAACTTTGCATTTCATAAATACTAAGACAGTATTTGGGAACTAAAACAGTAAACTATCTTATTGGGATTCAGAGGAAAAAAGAAAGAAAAAAAGTTATTTGCAGTTTTAACACAATCTTAGCTGGCAGCTTCATTCTAGTACACTGAAACTCTTGTTTAGATGCTTTGACAATATTGTACTTGACAGGTGACTCCACTAAGAACACAGTGTACCACAATTTACTGGTCTTTGTCTTCGGAGGTTCAAAACACTGTATTAGAATTAGAGACCGTCATAGGTAATTTCTTCACATACTTCTGTTTATGAACATCATCTATATGTGTGGAATAACAATCTTGTTGACTGTAAATCAGGTCTAAATCTAACCAATGACTAATGAAGAAACATTTTATAAACTAAAAAGATAGCAAAAAATGAGCACCTGCATAAACAGAAGAAAATGTTTCAATAATATGTTAATGAGATTTATATTGTATATTGATATACTTAGAAGAAATCATGTATTAATTATTCTACAAAGGCTAGGATGTAAATATTCTACAAAGGCTATGCATTTACATCCTGAAACTGGGATGTAATTGGCTCCTCCCTCATCTCAACTATTTACAACTTAGCTTAAAGAAAAAAAGGATGAAATCTGATTTTTAATGGATTTTTTTCTTCAAGTAAATTGTACTCTCATCATGCATTTTCCTTCTACTTTCTGTCCAATACTCTTCCTTCCCTGGTTTGGAATATTATAACCTGACTCAGTGTAATGCTTAGCATTCTCATTTCAAATTTATTACAGTGAGAGATAGGAGTGCTCCATATTTTCTACGACCTGACCTAAATTGATTTCTTGTGTTAGAGAAATAGATGCAAAGAATTTTTTAACTGAAACAGTTTTTTTTTCTTTTGGGAAAAAATGTCATGTCATTAATCCTATTCAAATTCATAAGCATGTGAAGAAAAGATATGGAATAAAAATACCATTTTCAAAAGCAATGCTGATTCCCTAGTGTGAGTAAAACGTTCAACTCAATACTAAGGAATTTTAAGTGATGATGTAGGGCATACCAAGGAGCCACTAATTCTTTTTTCAGGAAAGCAACACAAAATGTCATCTTTAACCCATCCCCAGCCTACTGTGAAGACATATTTTCTTGCTGTGTGTCTAAAGCAGTGTTTTCTCAATTCTGCCAGCTTAAGCCATGCCAAGTGGTCTGTCTGCTTTATTTCATTTCATTCTCTCATGACACTTCTTAATTTTGGATACCAGGGTGAAACTAGGAAAAGTTCTACAAATGACACAAAGAACAATGAAAAAAAAGTGATCCCTCCCAACAGACACACTGGGGTGAAGCTGACAAATGTTTTACAGTTTCTCCTTCTAGCTCAAGTGATGCCAAGAATTGTAAAAAAGTAGTTTTTCTCATTTCCCAGTACCCTGGAGAAATGCTCAACAAAAGCAAGCAATTCCTGCTTTGCAGTTGGACAAGATGACCTCTAAGGGTCTTCCAGCAATATTATTCAATGATTGTTGGATGTTTGTTCATGCAAACAGAAACCATGTGTTCTTAGAATCAGCTCTTTTCAGAAAGGAAAGTGATTGGTTCTTGCTTTCCAGAAATGGGTAGGAAATAAACAGAAGCAGGAAAATCTATTAATTGGGACATGATAACTGTCATACAGGTCAGCCAAAGTTTGAAATCCATATGACATTTTCTTAAGATTGTTTGATTTCTAGGCAATATTACAATAGTCAAGCAGTTTAAGGTTGCCAGGTGAAATTGCCCCAGCTGAATTCTGCTTTTCATTTTACTAGAACAAATAGTACATGGTACAAAATGTAAGATGAATTTCTTAAATTAATTTTCATGGATTTTAAAGTACATATGTAAATCGCAAAATCTTTATATTTAATTTTTCTGTTTTTTTCAAATGATTGAAATTAAAGCCACTGAATAACAAATAGTACTGAAGATCCCAATTTCCTAATCAGTCTAAAATATTCTGTAATCAACTTTTCTGCTTCCTAATTTTGTTGTTCCTGAACATTCAATTATAAGACCAGGTTATATTAGTATCAAAATATATTGAAATGCATAGCCTCATCATAACTTCTACTACGGTAACATTCAAAATTCAGATTGTCCATATGAAGTTTCTAGTATCTTCTGAAAAGTAGCACATTGTTTGAGTATTTCTTTTACTTGATTCTTTTTAACCAGTATAATTTTACCCCTGGATAGGCTTGTGGTTAACCATTCAGAGTCACTGTGATTCAAAAGGTATACAAGCTGAAGTAATATATAAATAACATTTTAATGATACAAATACTAATAGTGATCTACATTTAAGCCACAAAGTTGATTAGTTCAGGTTTTTATGATATCTTCTTATCGAATTGATCTGTAGGAAATGTTTGTCTACTAATCTCTTCCTCTTATACAATATTTTCATAGGAAGCAAAATGTCACAAAAAATGCCAATGTATCATTAGCAATACTTAAGTTTATACACACACAAAAGGCATGGCTGAATTCATGTAACAATTATACATTGGTTTTTTTAATTAATCAGGTCTGAATTTTTAGAATAAAGATAATTTGAAAGAAAAAGAAGAAAATAAATATCCTAGGGTTTGTATAAGAATTTCTTGATCTATAGAAATGAATGCTGTTAAAAATATTTATCACATTCTATTATATAGTGTTGACTGGTGTTTTGAAAGAATGAACTAAATACATGTTGAAAATGATTTGTGAAATATGTAATATAATACAGACTATGTAAACAATGTATCTGCTTATGACAATACTGTAGCTACTATTATGACTAATATACATAAATTAGTTATACAATATCCTGAGAGAGTATCCTATTAGTAGAGTTAATTAGATTAACCATGCATTTTATATTCCAATTAGGATGTAGCCCACTTATGAAGCAGTATATCAGTCTAAGTGCTATTGCTATTTATCTATAAAATGCATCACCACCTTATATTTGAAGTTAAAAAACTTTACTAGTAGAATATTATATGTAATTAAGATGTTCATTTGGACAATGAGTTCTGTTGGCTTTGGACAGTAAAAACAAGAACCCATTGTACCAGTGTTTCTCAACTCGGGCAGCTTGTAGATGGGTGGACTTCCAACTCCAAGAATTCTGCAGCCAGACAATTCTGGGAGTTGAAGTCCACCCATCTTTAAGCTGCCCAGATTGAGAAACACTGCATTACAACAAAAGGCGCTTCGACACTGTAATGAGCAACTGTTAGAAATACTGCTGCGCATTAAGAAAACAAATTTTTGTTTGCTTAAAACAATTGCTTTATATGCTTCTTTCAGAATGGAGCTTTAAAGTTAATTATTTTTTCTTGGTCATTTGGGGCAATTTATTGGGCTGTTTCTTTTTATCCACTTGAAAAGTAATATCTGTGCAATATTGTACTGTTAGGCTATAATATTGTCACACACAAATATTTTCATACTCAATAATCCTCTTTATCAACCACTAGTATGACATAAAGCAATAAAAAAAATAAAAAGTGGATATAATCCTCTCAAAGAAACTTGCAATATTGTTGTATTATAGTACTGTTTAGTCAAGGTTTCAAGGATAAAGAAACCTATGTATCAAACAGCAATTATCTGAATTTACATATGACATACAAAGCCTAACATCATTCCCTGAAAGATCTGCTAGTGCCATTTAGTAGCTCCTGGCTTTCAGTCATCAGCTGACTCCTCCTGGTATCATTCTCACCTGGTATCTGTCAGAGTGATGAATATCATCTGAGGAATGGGGTGATGCGGCTGTTGGAGACTCTCCTTCCCGCTTGATAGAGGCTGATAACAAAATCGACTGCAGGAAAAGAAGGGGGAAGGGAAAGCAATTAAGAATGCAGAGGGGAAATGGAGCTGATGTGTTATACAGTAGCAATAATTAAGAAAGCCATGATTAAGTCAACTATGGGTTAGTGTCAGTGGTGAAATCCAAAAAAATTTATTACCGGTTCTGTGGGCGTGGCTTGGTGGGCATGGTGTGCTTTGGTGGGTGTGGCAGGGGAAGGATACTGCAAAATCCCTCATTCCCTCCCCACACCTGGGAAAAGATATTGCAAAATCTCCATTCCCACCCCACTCTGGGGCCAGCCAGAGGTGGTATTTGCCAGTTCGCCAAACTACTCAAAATTTCCACTACCAGTTCCCCAGAATTTGTCAGAACCTGCTGGATTTCACCCCTGGTTAGTGTGTCATGTAAACCCAGCCGGT
>JANHFT010005165.1:333494-346952 GCA_032467955.1 Pseudoxenodon macrops | reverse complement strand
AAACCGGAAGTGACTTCGATTTGCCTGTTGGGCCGTTTTTCACCCTCCGGGGGCTTCAGGCAAGCATCCTGAAGCCTCCAGAGGGTAAAAAACGACCCAATGGGCAAACCGGAAGTGACTTTGATTTGCCTGCTGGGCCATTTTAAACCCTCCGGGGGCTTCAGAGAAATCTCCTAAAGCTTCCGGAGGACGAACAACAGCGCTACGGGCAAACCGGAAGTCACTTCCGGTTTGCCCATTGGGTCATTTTTTACAGGGCAGCGCCTCGCGTGCCCTCAGAAATGGGTCCGCGTGCCACCTGTGGCACACGTTCCATAGGTTCACCATCACTGGAATAGA
The DNA here is from genome assembly GCA_032467955.1 of Pseudoxenodon macrops. NCBI lineage: Eukaryota > Metazoa > Chordata > Lepidosauria > Squamata > Pseudoxenodontidae > Pseudoxenodon > Pseudoxenodon macrops. The sequence goes on along the minus strand of JANHFT010005165.1, from coordinate 346,613 downwards.
CTATACCTTTGTTGGATCCATCTATATACCTTCTGTGGAGATTGTGTATCCCAAATAGTTCAATTTAAGCAGATAAAATGGTTATTTTTCTAATTTGGCAAAGAGCTTGTTTTCCCATAACATCTGCAATATATATCTGACAGGTGACATGCAAGAAGGAATAGTCGCAATATATTAACAAGCTAATAAAAACTAGTACGTCATCTAAGTATACTAACATACACTAATCTATAATTTCTGAAAATATATACTACAGCAATCTAGAAAAAAATAGCTCCGCAATTAACAGGTAGACAGTTTGTGTATTTACACTTGCTGCATCTTGTAACAAAGTCTGTTAAATACATGTCCTTTCATTCTGATTACGTTGTAAGGTCTTCTCCAGTCCAGTTTATTTTCCTGTACTTTGAAAAAGTAACTGAAGGGAGGAGATGCTGTTGCATGTTTTGAAAAGTTTTTAAATTATACTTTTCAGAGAAAATTTTCTTTATATTAACAGGAGAACAAAATTAAAAAAAACCTTTGGAAAGAAATTTCCAAAACTTAATGATTCAAAAAGCCAGTGTAAGCAAGCATGCAGATATAAGACTTGATTTCTGTGCTTGGACAGACAAGGCATATAACATCTAAATGGATATGTTGAGGAAGACTAGTTAGAAACACTCTTGAAAGAAATGGATCTTCAGCTTTTTTTGTATTGTGCCTGAAAGGTATTATAAGTCTAATTAATAAAACAGAAATATGAAATCTATTACTTACTGAGAAAAAAGCTGGGAAGGCCATATATCAAAACTTAAGGCTATAGAAACATAATATCTGGTACCTATGAAATGACTTATGTCTGTTAATGTAAAAGACCAAACTGTAATTCACATCAAAGCTATGAAAAGATGATCCCTAATATCCAACAGGATTAAGAGAAATGATTGGTGGTACAATGTCTTGAGAAAAATAGAAATCATAAACCATTTTAGAGATAAAGTTATGTTAAATCACAGCATGATCGTCATAATATCAAATCGGATTAAATGGGTCAACCTGCAAAATACAAAGCCTGCCTGCTCTTCACAGTGGTCACTGCCATAAGGAATGCTATTTTCATTTTCTTAAATGATTGAAAAATAGATAGTTTAAAAAAAAAAAGTTCCACTAAGAGACTGTCTTAGAAAAAGGAGGAGGGGAAAGTACCATATTTTTCGGAGTATAAGATGGACTCCCCCCCCCCTAAAAGTGGCTGAAAATTTGGATGCATCTTATACTCTGAATGTAACTTTTACTAAGCTCTTTTTTAGCCCTAATGAGGCACTAGCAAGTGAAGTGAAGGAGGTGTTAATGATCTTCCCAGCTTTGCAGGCTTTTTTCACTGCTACTCCCTCGGAAGAAGCTTTTTTTTCAGTCCTAAGTCTTTGCAGGCTTTTGTCATTGCTACTCCCTCAGAAGAAGCTTTTTTTCAGCCCTAACCAGGGGATAAAATAATGTGCTGAAGCTGACCAGGCTAAGGACGCTAGCCAAATGAATACCTGGTAGGCAGATTTTTTCCCTCCCCAAAAACTAACGTGCGTCTTATACTCCGGTGCATCTTATACTCTGAAAAATACAGTACATAAAAATATCATAAATATATTGGTTATTACGTGTGAAAAAAACTAACTATAAACACACTCATGAAAGACAGAAATAATAGATAAGTACCCTTTTAAGGAGGAAGCCTATAATTTTTAGATGTGTCAAACATTGAATACCATGTTGATTAGAACAGAAAACAATCCATTTGTGGAGATCTTTTGTGGCAAAACATGTAAAGGCTGTATATTTGGTCTTACATTAGACAGCAGGAGGTTTCCAAGTGACATCAATACTTGTTGGATTATAAAAATGGAATTTAACAAATACAAATTCACCATATTGTTAACCAAAAGAAACAATATGATTGTGGCCTGAAGTGAATATGAATATAGAAGGGAATACAGCATAATCTGTCTTCACCCAGTTGATGGATATCTGAAGATCAAAACTTTTAGGACATTGAAGGATAATCATAATGCCACAAGGTTTGGGTGTTAATTGTTTTTCCTTTCCACTGAAATAGATATCTGCATGATTCCTCAAAGTCAAAGTATGAGGTGGAGAAATGAGGGTTCAGCATTCAACCAGAAAGAACATCACAACTGTTCTTGTGGCGAGTAATGCCACAATTGACTAAATTAATCACTGTGGGTTTTGAAGTCAACAAATCTTCAAATTCTGTTTACTTGGTTAACTGAAGTACTGACTATCCTTTAGGACATCGTCAATTTAAAGATATATGGTATGCCCCACTATAGAAAAGATGAGCAAATGGCTGTGAATTAATCCCCATGTATTTGGCTGATTTCTCAACTAGTGAATTCTATATAAGGTATCATCCATCCTATTGTTAAGAGGCCTGCATCACTGAATGGCAAATCTTTGATAGGGGCTGATCTTCATTGACAAGGCCAGAGAAGTGCAGCCATGCATGTCTCCTGAGGGAAAAAGCTCCAGCTATATTATTTTATGCACGGTCTGCAACATGGCAGGATGTATTGATTTGTGGCTCAAATAAATGGCAAGCTTCTGCATAAAATATCTAAACCAAAAGATTCTTGTCCTCAAGTAAGGATTCAAACACCATAGCCATCTTCTCCCATAGAAAAATACTAATAGTGAGCTATGGATGCATGAAGAGCTGAAAGAAAAATTCCAGAGGTTTTCATCTTTCCTTATTCATTAGCGTGGAAGGCATTTTAAGTCAGCCTATTCTTTGAAGAATCAACTATAACAGAATTTGGGATAGAGTAGTTAAACATTATTGTTATTCAGCCCTGGACTTTTTCAGGAAATGTTCTGGATGTGTCAAAACACCTTTGGATACAGAAGTTGGGTGTCCCAATGCCGGATCAGGTAATTATGACAGTTCTGGTATACAGTGGTTAAGTCTGGATATGAAATATAATATTCTGGATCTTAATTGGTCATGAGATATCAGAAGTGACTGATAAGTTGGTGTAAGTAGAAGCTATTAAATAGATTAAGGAAGTGAGTGTATAGTCACTGAAACAACTATAGAAGAAAATGAAAGCAGAAATTCCTGTGGTAGCAAGAGATGATTAGATATTTAAGTCAAAGCTAATTCCAAAGAAATCCACTACTGTGCCATAGGCAAGGACCACTTAGATAGAAAGACAAATCTGAAGATAAAACTATAGAAAACTATCAGTCTCACATCGAAAACACAAGTACTATCCAGGTAATGGTCATTTAGCAAAGCAAAGAGATATACCAAGAAAGCAGATGGCAATAAAAATTATAAGACAGAGATCTTCAACTATGAACACCATATTGTTCCTACCAATATTTTAAAAAATATGGATTAATAACAAAGAGAACAGCATTATTTGCTACAATCAGGAATGCAGCATAGGAAGGAATCCCCATCTTGATGTCAAACCACTAGGGTATAAACATAAATTGCACCAATCAAGTGACTAAGTCTGGTAAAATACTGAGACCAAGAGCCAATATGTGGCTGGTTCTCAGGAGAAATTCTTGCAAATCTTTTCAAATAAGGTAGGGCCAAAATGCTGCTGAGGCTGAGATGCTCCTAAAATCAAATAATGCCATAAAGGTAGCAGTGTTAATAAAAAGGAAACTGATTGTCCTGCAACTAACGATTGTAGCAGAATGGTTAATGTTTCATCTGGCCAGTACAAAAACTGCAGGACTTGATGCTGCATTTCTGTGTACATAAGAACTTGTGTTATATTTCTTCCTATGGAAACAGCAAAATATATTCCAAGTTAGTCTTCTTGAGAGCCATAGCAGAGATAGAAGCACTGTATGAGGCGCAGTGGTGCAGTGGTTGGAGTGCAGTACTGCAGGCTACTTCTGCTGATCACTGGCTGCCAGCAGTTTGGCAGATCGAATCTAACCAGGCTCAAGGTTGACTCAGCCTTCCATCCTTTCAAGGTCGGTAAAATGAGGACCCAGATTATTGGGGGCAATATGCTGACTCTATAAACCGCTTAGAGAGGGCTGTAAAGCACTATGAAGCGGTATATAAGTCTAAGTGATATTGTTATTGTTATTGCTATTGCTATTCCTGGAGTCAGGATACTGCAGATTGTCACAGCCAGTTGGAATCAAAGGGAAGAACCTGGTTATCTATTTGAAGCTGGGGATGTAGAGCGGCATCTAGGATGGAGAACAAATATGCTCTCACAGAAATCATAGTAATAGCTTTTAAAGCCTCCTCAAAGAGGCATGAAAGAGGTAGAACAATGTTCCATCATATCTGAGGCATGAAATTCTGGCAATGGATATTGAAGTCTTCACAAAGTTCTTCAACCAGATTAAGAGATATTTAAGATACTCATTTACTACAAATGTCTGAGGGTGTTAATTTGCACCTAAAGCTGAAATAATTGCAAAGAGATTTAAGTTAAAGAAATGTGTTAATAACAAGTCATGAAATAAGAATAGAGTAATGAAAAATATTTACTTTTTCAGGATAAAAGAAAAAACATTTTAAGAAGGGGGAGGGAACCACACAGATGCAAATTCAGCATGAGAAAAAGTACAATATTATCTTAGTGAGAATATTCCTCACTAAATACTGGTATAGCAGTAAAAGAAGAGATGCGGGCAATTTAACATTAAGTGGAAAGTAGTAGGATCACACAGCTCAGCAAGAAAACATTCTAAAACAGGGGTGTCAAACTTGATATCATTGATGGCTGCATCAGGGTTGTGTTTGACCTTGGAGGGTGTGGGTGTGGCCAGCTCGATATCACTCCTGTCGGGGGCACTTGTGGTGGCCCTCCCGAGCTCTGTTTTCACTGGCAGAAGCACCGCAGGCAGGTTCTTCACTTTTTCCAGGGCAGCCCCGTGGGCCAGATCAAAGTACCCCGTGGACTGGATCCGGCCCTGGGCCTTGAATTTGATACTCCTGTTCTAGAATATTGGTCTTCAAAGGCATAAGCCTACTTGAGTATTTATTGCATAAGAACTAGAAAGACCAATTATCTCTGTGGTTCAGGACACTATACTCATTTGTATAAAGTAACATTTTGATCCTAAAGCATTCGGTCCTACATTAAATATCTGATTCCAAAGCTAGCCAATGGTCAACTAAAGAATTAAAATTAATTCATTTCCTACCAGCAGAAAATTCTACTGGAAAGTTACCGTAGCACTTAATCTCCTTGAGTTATATCAGCAGAAAATGTTATCAGTATATAGACATATTATTGGTAATGGTTCTCCAGTGGCGATGACTAAAATGGGATACACCCAAATAGCTTTCATTATATCAGCCGTCGATCTTTTCAGTAGCAGAGGGAAAAGAGGAACTAGTTGCAGAAAATTGACAGGACTCTAGGCATGGAGTATGCTAGCTAAAGATCTATGCCCCTTCACACATAATAGGACAGTCAGGAACCACATATTCCTTGGTACATGTCACCAGAGAAATTTTCTAGAATCTATAAAGGCACTTAAAATTTATGTCGCAAAGGTGAACAATAAAATGAGACATTTTATCATATTTGAAGGACATATTAAAAAAATCTAGAAAATTTTGAATTAAAATACATTCACTCAGAGGACTTTAAAGATTAATATATAATTGAGATCCAAGTTTTTTTTTCTTTTGGAATTGATGGACTAACAGTTTAGATAGTATTTTATTTTTTTCATTTCTGCATTTTCATTCCCCCCCTTTATTCTTTTTTTTAATTTGCATCAGTTTTTCTCTTTTTAATTGTAACTTTTAATAAAATTACTATTCAAAAAATAACGTAGTACTCTAGCAACCTTTCTTTCCAAGGATTTACTGCCAATGGGGGAAAGATAACTCATTGTATCTATGAATGTGCTCAAATTAGGCCATCTTTCTTCGACCTATGATTCTTGATGCTGCTGCTGGAATGGTTGCCGTTGGAAAAAGCAGGCAAAGCTATCAAAAAAAGTTTATCTTTTGAACTGAACCATTCTACTTTTGTTCCTCTGAGAGGAAAAAATTCGTAGAAAACCTATGATCTGAAGTAATAATAAAATATGTATATACTGAAAACTGAAAACCCTTGATATTGTTTTCCTTGTAGTTACAATATATTCTATAGCAGTGATGTCAAACTCGTTATGACACATTGTCGTCACGTGACACATCACAACTTCCCCCCCTTCGCTAAACCAGGGTTATGGTGTGGACAGCATGGGACACACGAGTTTGACACCCCTGTTCTATAGTCTAACATGGACAATGGATCCAAACTGCTTTACAGAATATGCAAAACTTATACAAGAAGCACGCACCAGAAATCTGGAGTCTGCCTGCTTTTCTCTGAATTTTTCTAGGAAAGAAAATAACTAATTCAATCTTTCTCTGCTACAGTTCCATGCCCCGTCACACACAATTCTATGGCAAACTACCATTTCCCTGTTGAAAAGCAGAGCAACAGATTTGTCCAAGTGCCAGTGAGACATCATATTTCTATCTCTCCTTTAAATCATCCCTGTGCTGGGTAAAGGCACTCTCTACTGAGACTATAAACCCTAAGAGGATCAGCCTGAGCGTTACACCTGGGGCAAGCTAAATAAAAAAAAGGTCACCAGTGCTTTTTAAACATGGACAAAAAAGCAGTAAAATGTGTTTGGGGAGAAAAAAAATCTGGCATTAAATCATGACTTTTTGCTTGGCTCGCCTCATTAAAAATGGCCTTTTGGAAAGTAAAATTATCATTGTAAGTGATAAGATCTTTAAGAAAATAATTCACGGCTTCTTCACCCTTTAATATGATAGCCGCCATCGGCTAATTTTTTTCTTAATGGCAACGAGGCTATCAATCTTGTCCAAGGCTTGCTTTCATCCTTGCTTCTCTCCCCTGCCACCTTTCCAAATAACCGCAGTCTCTATTGCTCATAGAAGTAACTGTCTTTTCTTTTCTTTTCTGCTTCTGCACTAATGGTTTCCAATTCGACAAATCCCCCTCTGAATCGTAAGCTAAGCATAAATGCTCAGTTACAACATTACATGACAAATTGAAATTAGGGTGCACTTTGTTCTGCAAAGTTGGTAATTAAATAATGGAACAAGATTGCCCAGAGAGATAGTAGGTTCTTAATCCTGTGTATTCTTAAACTGCAGCTTTAGTCAATCATAAATTAAGCACCCATAATCGCCTAACAAAATTTTCCTATACATGACTATTTAGGGGAGAAAAATCTTTTTCCCCCCCCAGAGCTGCTCTCCAGATGTTTCTAAAACCCTGATCCTATTGGCTTCTGGATGTTTTAGCTCAGCATCATTGGGAGAATTACACATTCTCTAAACTTGCAACATAAATGGATATTTGGGACAATATTTTTATAAACAAGAAAATATGTTCAGGCTACATTGGTTTATTTCTATGAAAAGACTGCAGTGGGTTTTATTTAATTATGAATACATATTCATAATGAAGATTCTGCAAGCAATGGGTTTTAAAATGTAGGAACCTGTATAAAACCTAAAACAATATTATAAATTGATCAACTTTTCTTTCATTTGAACTTCGTAACCTGTTTCTTTTTAGTAGTACATGAATTTTTCTACTACAGGATAGAAGCCTGAAACTTAAATTCCAGAATTCTGTATTTTCAATAAGAAACAAGAGATGGGCTTTATTTAATTAGGAATAAGAAATGAATCCAGAACTATAGCACCTCTACATAAGGTTGGAGTGTCACCAGTTCATTGTATTCCCTTATAGTCTGCAACCTTAAACACTCAAAGAGCCATTTGGACCCGTTTCCCACAGAAAAGGAAACACGGGGAGCCACAAAACCTAGGTGGGCGTAGTTAACTTGATGTCACTCACTTCCACTTGTCACATGACTCCCCCCCCCTAGCCAGTCATTAGGGCAGAGAACTGGTTGTTAAAAAACACAGGTTACTGACACCCATCTTATACTCAAGATATAACACCCCATAGAGGTATATACTGATAAGATGCATGCATACAAACAAACAAAAAAATACAGCTCAACCTTCTCGTTATTATTATTACCCTGGCAAGGAAAGTATGCAGAAATTATTATTTGCGTGTTTTATAACTCTCTGGATCTAAATGAATTAAAACAATGCAGTCTGGTAACACTAGGACCATTACTACTTTGTTACTATTAAGATTAATAACAACAAAGAAACAATGATCAGTTGTTACAAATCAAGTTCATCAAGAAGAGGATATCTAAAAAATATTCTGGAAAGGACAACATCTAGAATCAGAAATAATTGAAAAGAAGCTAGCAGATCAATATCAATTTATAACAAAATAAAGCATTCATTCAGAATTTCCAATTTTAATTGAATCAGAAATGTTTCTAACATTCCATTAATAGAGAGGCTGCAATAAACCAGTCAACACTGAAAAAGAAGAAATAGTACAGTTCTGACTATTCTGACAACTATGGGACAACCCAAAGAAACACACTAGAGCCCCACAGGACAAAATCGAGGCCAAGGCTGCTACATGTCTCCAAAGAGTAGTAGGAGCTAACCCTTTATCCAGGCCTTCCTGGAGGAAGTCTAGCAATGGAGGCACTGATACTGTGGTGGGATCCAAATTACGTTCGGTGCACCACCTACAAAAAATCTTCCAGGTAGTGTTGTAAATCCGGGTGGCTGATAGTCTTCTGGCAGCCTGGATGGTGTGTATAATACCAGAGGACAACTTTCACTCCATCAGAAGTTTCTGCTAAAGCACCACACGGTCAAGTGGAGCCACTGTGGGTCTAAGTGATATATGGGTCCCTGGCTGAGGGAGACTCTGTCCGGAGGAATCCTCCACAGTCTGGCAATCAACAGGCTAACCAGATCCACGGACCATAGATATCTGGGCCAGTGAGAAACTACTAGTATCACCTCCACCTTTTCGGTTAACATCCTCCGGAGCACTGTGGGATCAAGGCCAGGGATGGGAATGCATAAAAAAGCTCCTGAGGCCATGGGCAATGAAGAGCGTTGATTCTCTCTGCCCCCGGAGCTGGAAACCTCGAGAAGAAGTGGGTTGTTTGCTGGGGAAGCAAATAGATCCAATATCAGAGGGCCAAACCATTGCGATATCTCCTGGAACAAGTCCGGGTGCAGGTGCCACTCCGACTGATCGATGATGGCCCTGCTCAGCCAGTCTGTCCGTACATTCCGAGACCCTGAGATGTGCTCAGCCTTAGTGGAAAGCACATTCTTTTCCGTCCAGCGACATAAACGCTCTACCTCCTATATGAGCGCTTTGGAGTGTGTGTCTCCTTGTCTGTTTATGTGTGCCTTGGTGGCTACATTGTCAGTGAGGAGGAGGATATGATGGCCTTCAATCTGCTCCTTGAATTCCCCCAGGGCCAAGTGAGCTACCTTTAGCTCCAGCCAATTGATATTTTGATGTAAGTCCATCTGCGACCACTTCCCCTGGGCTACCAGGTCCTGGAAATGGGCTCCCCAACCCTCCAGACTAGCGTCTGTGGTTAATAGTTAGATGCTTCTTTTCCCTGAACACACAACCTCCGTCCATACAGTCGGATGCCACCAGAGGAAGATCTCAGAACTGCTGTCAGACCCAAACTCTCATAGGTGAGTTGTTCCTGGCTGCTTTCTGGAAAGGGAGCAGAAACCACTGCAGGGGTCTGGAATGGAATCGTGCCCAAGAAACTATCCCTATGCAAGATGTCATCTTGCCTAGGAGCTTGTATAATAAGGCAAGGGGGCCCCACCCTTTCTGATCGGATCTGTCTCGTTATTGTCTTGATGCTCTCCAGCCAGTCTGGCAAAAGAAAAACCTGACTTACTAAGGTGTCTATTATCGCCCCCAGATGTAATATGCGAGTAGCTGGTCTGAGGTGGCCCTTCTCCACATTTATGGAAAAGCCATGGCTCTGTAGAAGTTGAGCCGTGACCCTTAGGTCTTCCTCTGCCGTCTGAGAGAGACGGATTGTATTAGTATGTCATCCAGATAACACTGTATCCGAACTGGTATTGTCATGAGAAAGGCCCCCAGTGCTGCCAAGAGTTTGGTGAATGCTCTGGGTGCTGATGCCAGTCCAAAGGGTAGGGTCCTGTACTGCAGGTGTCTGCCATTGTAACAGGACCGCAGGTACTGCCAATGTAGTGGTAAAATCGGTACGTGAAGATACGCCTCCGGGAGGTCACTTGAGGTCAAGAAATCTCCTTCTCTGACATTCTCCAAGATCAACTGTAGAGAATGCATCTTGAACCTCCGATACCGTAAATATTTGTTGAGTCCTTTGACTCAACCCCCTCGAGGGTTTCTGAATCACAAATAGCATGGAATAATAACCGTGTCCCTCCTGTTATATTGAGACCATCTCCACCGCCTGTATATCCAGTAGATGCTGGAGGGTGGCTTCCATGCTCTTCCTTTTGGTCACATCCTTGGATATGGGACAGTGGATAAAAAACCTCAGGAGAGCGGAGATAAATTCTAGAGAGAGACCTGATCTTATGGTCTCCCTGACCCAAGCGTTGGTTGTTGTTAGCCCTAGCTGGCCACCAATGGGAGCTGTGGCCCTGGAGTAATCATGAGTGACGAAAGAGGTGGGTGCCCCCGCTCCAAAGGATAGCTTGTTTTGGGGTTGCAACTTGTTCTTATCCGTAAACCCCTGCCCTAATTGGTTATACTGCCTAGGTGCATAACTCTGCTGTCCCTGAAAAACTGATCCTGCATATGGGCGAAAATAAGGCTTATGGACTGGAGGGACGGGCTGGCAATCAAATCTCCTGGAGATCAATGGCAAAACTCTCCTTTTGTCCCTAGATGCCATCAAAATTGGCTCTAGGGACACTCCAAATAACTTGGCCCCTTTAAAAGGTGCAGATGCCAACTTCCATTTCCTTTTAGTGTCCACCTGCCAGTGTTTTAACTAGAGGAGACGCCTTGCCGTGATGGAGGAAGCAATGGCCTGTGCTCCAAATTTTGCCGAATTCAGCATGGCATCCGCCATGAATTCCATGGCAGCCACCACTTTATTGAAATCCTGGTGAGTCCGGAGGTCACTGGGTGGTACCCTCTCCTGCATTTGCTTTAACCATAGCAGTGACGCTTGGGTAAAAAAGGAAGCGGCTGCGGCAGTCTTGACCACCCAGGCAGCTGCTTGGTGGGCCTTGTGAAGCGTAAGCTCCACCTTTTTCTTGTCTGGTTTTAAGACATCCTCAGCATCTGTGGACAGCTACTGAAGGAGATGCCATCACCGGCTCATCAACTTCAGGGGTCTGAAGAAGCTCGGTGAGGTCCGGGGTGACATTGTAAAATTTCTTCTAAAAAGATTGGGATAAGATCCAGGAGAAGCCCACTGACGTTGAATTACATCCACAAATAGCTGTGGCGCTGGAATGGCCTCAGTTTCAATCATAGGCTCTAAAAAAAGGAGTTCAATGGGATCTGCTGTCTCTTGAGAAGACTCAGGCTTTGATGAGTCCATACCCAGTTGGGTCGAACCCTTTGCCTTAAAAAGTAGCGTCTTAAACAAATGTGACTGGAACAAACACTTGAAGGTAGGTTTTTCAGGCGCCATTCCTTCATCTTCTGATAACTCCTGATCAATCAGGTCCTCTTCCTCGTAGATAGAATTAGCATTCCTTGAGGAAGAGCCTGGAGAATAGGAACCCTGATAATCAGCTATATCCCTTGGATCCTGAAAAGTTCTGCCCTGCATCTGGAGCTCAAGTTCCACCGATGCTGGTCGCTGAAACTGCTGCCTGCCAGCCTCAAAGCCTAACTGCCTCAGAAATCCATTGTTGGACTATAAGTGGTATACCCGCTGCTGTGGGAGTGAAAGTGGCCTTGGGTGGATGCCTTCTATGACTTGCCACCTCCTTCTCTTGTGTTAAAGGTGACAGGGATTGTGGAGGCCACGTTCCACTCATAGATGGACCAGGATCAGCCATCAGTACTGAACCCGGCTCTTCCTGGACTTCTGAGCCTCCTGTTGCGCTGACATTGTCTGGCTCTGAAATCCTACAGGTCCTTCTCACAGCCACTAGGGGCTTAGCTGCATTCTCTTCTCTGCTTCTTTTTCTCCTTTTGCCACCTGTTTCTCCAAGGCCCTCTGAAGTCTTAGTTCTACCTTCTCCTGGGCCTTAGATGGCTTCCTGCTAGCCACAGCCTTGGCCTTTATCTTGGCTGCAGCTTCCTTGATCCCACTCTTAGATCTAGAGGATACATATTTGGAGCTACAACTGGTAGTCCTGAAAGCTTCCAGCCAGAAAAAAAAACCCCAAGGAACTATGGCTACACCAAGCTCAGTTATCTCACCATTCCAGTCAACCATTGGTCTCAGTCGGTCTACAGGTACTGCTAGGATTGGGAGGTCCTGATCTACTTCCTAAATGAACAGGCAGCCTAAGAAACTTATTTGGGCCAGCAGCTACTCCGGGTCTGCACTCACTTCTGGGCAGGCAGCCGAGGGAGCCTTCTCCTTTCTGCTTCCAGTTGGCAAGCAATCTATAAAAGAGCCATTCTGCTCAGCGCTCCTGCTAAGCTCCGCGGTGTAATATTAATGTTCTGCCACTGGAGCAGTCCTCCAGATTAGCAGGCTGGAGCCTCTTCCTGCTGCTCCAACCACAAAATGGCGGCTCCCAGACTTCTCCGATTTCGTGCCAAAAAAATAACTGCTGCCGCAGCCTCCAAGCACCTCGAAATGGCGCCAGCTGCAAAGAGGAGCCTTTCCTAAACTCCGAAGCCAAACCTCTCTCTCCGGTGATGCTATGATCCTCGCAGTCCAGCAAGCTTAGGCTTTACTCTTGATTCAGGGTAGTGGGCTCAAGCCAACGGCCCTTCACGGTTTCCCCCGAAATGGCCACTGCAGTTCGTGGAGTTTTTCCTGACCTCCACTATCCTGCCATAGAAAATATCTGCCAGGCTATTCTATATCTCGATTACATTGACGGTCTGAAGCTATATGGAAAACCCCCATCTGAAATAAAATTGCTGCTCAATACTGTCTGCATATGCAGCCAAGATATTGCAATTGAGTTTGAACTGGGCAAACGTGCCACTCTTACCAACAACAGGAGAAAATACCAAAAACTGCCCTATGGAAATAACATCA
>JANHFT010005165.1:310352-325802 GCA_032467955.1 Pseudoxenodon macrops | reverse complement strand
AATAATGTAACATTTGTAGAAACAGAAAACATAATGGAAATTAACAAAAGCTTACTAGATTTGGCTCACTTACCTTGGGAGTGCCTGAGGCCATGACATCCTTCAGTAAAGCATTCTTACTATCAAAATAGAAAAAGAAGAAAACATAAATAGATGTAGGGTAATCTCTTCCCAAAGGAGGATTTCAAAGTCCTACATGCTTTATTTGTAAAACCCTCTCCATAGAATTCATATCCATCAGAGTAAACGTCCGGAAGCTAAAAGCTCACAATTGTACTATACTCCTACTTCCATTTTTATTAAAGGTAGTCCTCAACTTACAACCACAATTGAGCCCAAAATTTCTGTTGCTCAGTGAAACAGTTAAATGAGTTTTGCCTTATTTTATGATCTTTCTTGTCACAGTTGTTAAGTGAATCACTGCAGTTGGTAAATTAGTAACACAGTTGTTAAGTGAATCTGACATCCCCATTGACTAAGCTTCTCAGAAGGTCACTCACATTGCAACCATTACAAACAGAATCAGTTGCCAAGCATTATTATTGTTGTTGTTTGCTGCATAGTCAGCCAGACATTTAGACTGGATTTGGCATTTTTATCCACCTATCAAGTCTTTCCCAAGGACTTGGCATACGCAGATGTTGGTGTTTGATGGTGTTGAAGGTATCATCACAGGGTATAAATAAAGTTCCAAGTAAAGCTGCCTTTTGCAATTGACAGGCGGTGATTTTTGTCCATGCCGATGGTGTCCAAATGGTGTTCCAGTTGTTTTGGAATTGCACCCAAGGCACCTATTACTATTATCATTAATCCTACTTTTAGTTTGTACAACCCAAGGCAGCTTTTATAATGCTTCTGTTTCCTATCTTCCCCATAACTGTGAAGTCAGATTGGCTGAAAGAATGAGACTGGCCCAAATTCTGGATTTCAGGGTTATTGGGAAGATTAGAATTCAAGGCCTCTTACACCACTGTGGCTCTCGTTTAGTGCATTTCTATAAAAACAATAGAAACTTGATATACTATGGGCAGCAAACAATGTGCTACTTCCTGTGACTACTGATGCTGGAGTACAGATACTACTAAAAAAACACGGTAGTATTCATTATCCTGTTGGATCCAGTCTTGTTTCCAGATAACTGCCCACACAGATAAATGGTTATAATCCATGGGCTGGGTTATTCATATGAACTGCCATGTTACCCTCTAGTTGGCCATCAGTGCTCTCCATTCAGAAAAACATTGATGTTCAGCTAGATGTCTAAATCTAAGTAACATTTCTCAGCAGTTCCAGGCATTCACAAAACACTTGGGCCAGTTCGTATAACAGCTTTCAAATAGAATAGATATACAATCTCAGTCTCAGGAACAAAAAAACATAGACATCATACAGGGCTGGGTCTGAAGAAAAGATGACACAGGGTGGATGAGTAGAAAATAACTAAAATTAGATAGGCTTTTCTGCAAGCTATAGGAATTCCTTCTCTATTTGGTTGGCTGATTTGTTAATTTCACTCCATTTCTATTTAACGGCTGAAAGGAGGTTCACACCATGGTGATCCTCCCGCTTTCTCCTTTCCTTCCCCGGAGCAAGATGCTTCACATTTAATAATGCCTTTCAACCTCACTCGAGACAGGTTAAATTTGAAACAATTACATATCAAAGGCGATGGGGCGGGGAGACCCCACACTGTAATTTTTTGGGTTATTAAAGTAATCTCTCTCATGTAAATTCTCTCACTAACATGCCACAAACAGCATTAGGAAATAAATGATTTCCCCATGATTCGATTTACCAATACAAAGCACCTGCAACAGGCAAAAATAGGGCTCTGATATATGTTACTGAGGCTGATGTTCTGCACTGCATGACTCCCACAGCTGGAGAACCCCCTCTGTTTCTTGGGGAGGGAGGGTGATGGATGGATGGGGGGTGGTGGTGGTTAGGGGAGTAGGAGGAGATGGTGGAGAGAAAGAATTGTACTTAATAATAAAATTTGTATGCAAGTCAGCATCCCAAGCTAGGGATGACTGATCGGCAGCCAGAAAGTATTAAAAAGGCTTGCTAAACAGATGCTGACAATAGAACAAGACATATCAAATCAAATCTATTCCAGAAGCATTAATACACACATACGCACGCACACACTTTTCTTCCCAATCACAGCAATATGGGAGACATCAATAAATTTTTATGAGACTTTCAGAAGATCAACATGCTACTGGATGTGACAAAAAAGCAATGTGGCTGTCATGTTCGCTTTGTTGGGGACACTTTAGCCCCAGATGTCGAGCTGTGGCAGCAGTGAGTAGAAATTGAATTTGGCTGGCTTTAATCTGCCTTTCGTTGGCAGATGGCTAGATGCTGTAAAATGAAGCAAAGAGGGTTGTTTGGGAAGGGTTGTCTCCTAGAGGCTGTTTCCTTCTATGTAGCACTTGCCTTTACATAGAAGCTGGGGACTTTTTTTTGTCACAATCTCAGCATTCCCTAAAATGGAAGTCCAAAGTCATCCTTACTTTACAAAGACACCCAGTTAACTACTCTTGCCAATAAAGAAATATGGGTGTAGAGGTGTGTGCACATATAAGGCAGGGATAAAAGGCACTAATAGTGAGAATAGCACATTATTTTAGGCAGCGTAAATTATGATATATAAAATTCAATCAAGTTTTATTTTCTTAAAAGTAGTGGCATTTTAATGTACTAAGAATATTTGAGCAGAGAGCAGGTATTTGACATGAAATGCAAATACTATCTGTCAAAGTAATTTAACTAATAGTAATCCAAGTTATTAACTTTGAGTATAATATTTTGATCTTTGGATATGTCTTCAAACAAAGACAATTATGAGGTCAAACCACAGATTATTCAATCCCCAGTTCTCTTAACAGTAATTTATATTGCTTGCTTTACTATAAGAACATAAAATCTAATCTACATATTCCTTCCAACTCACCCTTCTCTTCTTGAATCTAAAACTGAGGTCAAAAATTAGGGTTTTTAATTACATAATTTCTGTATATCTTGACAAATATATTCTGGTGATTTTCTTTTACATTTCCTTCATGCAGGGATCATTACAGAGTTACTAGCTGAAAAGCTATAAGCAAAGGGGGGGAAAACCCTTCCTATACACAGCGCTGGAAAATTAAAAATGGTAAAGAAAATCATGACCTTTAAAGTTCAAACACCTTTCAGCACCTTTAATTTTTTTTGTTGTTGCTCTAGGCCCTTCCAAAGAGCACAATCTTTGGAGACCTCAGGATTCTCTTTAATCACTAAGCAAGTCAGCAGTGGTCTGAAATCATCACACATTTACATAGTAATAACCTCAGACGACACTCCCAACTTTATTTCATAGCCAGCATATTGCCACACAGTGAGAGATCCATGTGGTTTAAATTATAACCCATACATAGGAAATTAGTTGCTAGCTATGATCTTCACAGGTTTTTCTGACATTTCTAATTAAGATGATTTACATAGAATTATCCTTTGAAAGCAAAAAAAAATTGTGTTTTGCTAGCTAATAAAATATAATTACTTCACACCCCTACCTACCCACCCACCCTTTTCAAGTTATAGTTAGTTTTAATCTGTTTGGGGAATTATTTATCCAGTTCATTATGATAACACAGCTTACTTGTTCCTTTTATATGGAAGCAAATTATAAGAAAAAGAGTGATCAGGTGGAAGAGAGTTTACCTTCTAAGGGATGGGGGGGGATTTGATAGGCAGGATATCTGTTATTGAGGATTTGTATCTTAGCTAAGATGAACTTAATTTTCATAATGATGCATTTATAAAGGAAAATACCATGTGCATATCTATGTACAAACACATTTGGAAGTATTTGATAGTTAAGAGTTGTTAACGTAATCTTGCGAAACTTCTTCTCCGGTAATACTGTATTGCAAACTAGGGCATATAAAACCTTTGCTAGACCAATTCTCAAATACAGCTCATATGTCTGGAGCCCGCACTGCATATCAGACATTAATACAATTGAGCGAGTCCAGAAATATTTCACGAGAAGAGTCCTCTACTGCTCTGCTCACAACAGAATACCTTATACCACCAGACTTGAAATTTTGGGCTTAGACAACTTAGAACTAGGACGCCTTCGATCTGAGCTAAGTGCAATACACAAAATTATCTGCTACAATGTCCTACCTGTCAATGACTACTTCAGTTTTAACCGCAATAATACACGAGCATACAATAGATACAAACTTAAAGTAAACCGCTCCAAGCTCCATTGCAGAAAATATGACTTCAGCAACAGAGTAGTCAATGCTTGGAATGCACTACCTGACTTTGTGGTTTCATCCCCAAACCCTCATAACTTTAACCTTAGATTGTCTATTGTTGACCTCACCCCGTTCCTAAGAGGTCCGTAAGGGGGTGTGCATAAGCGCACCAGCGTGCCTACCGTCCCTGTCCTACCGTGCCCCGTTTATTCGTATCCATTTCCTGTATTCATAATCAAGTTTATACTTATATCTGTTATCTTATACATGCTTGACAAATAAAAAAAAAATGTCCATATGCTAAGAAATTAACTATTTATAGTTTATAATCTGTAATATCAGCATTTTAAAACCTCTGGGCTGGAAAAAATAATATAAAGAAGCAAGTTGATAAACAACTAATCAAAACCACTGAAATAATTCTCCCTTCAGAAATATTCCCATTTTGTGTTACTGTAGCTGTTTTGTAAAATCACATCTGCACTTCCAAAGTTCCTCGTCAAAAACAAAATACATTTTCCAGTCTGTCCATATTGTTTGGGATGACAGCTTAACAAATCATCTGTAATTTGTCATTCTCTATGTTGATAAAATTACAGCATTCAGCAATACCTTTCAGATTGTACACATTGTAAGTACTTTGAAAAAAGTTTAAGATTCAATAATTACACAAAGATTTCTGGGTACTCTAAAATACAATAAATAAGAAATAATATATAGCTTTCTGCTTACAAAAAGTCTCAGGTAAGAGACAGGAAAATTACCATTTTAAAAATCTTAGAATGCTCTTGATTGACATCACCAGCCATTTAAACATCTATTCTCTTTGTTATGAGGCTGTCCAGAATATGTCCCACAGACATAATAAGCATGCACATCTATCCTGAGATGGCTTTACGTATCACTATAAAACCAGTTTTGGCCTAGCTTGTGTGAACTAAGCAAACTGATTAGTTCAAATAAGATGTTAAGTAAACTATAGTTCTCTGGGATGTGTGAACTCAGTTTCTTCATACTGGGACAGAGGTGGGTTCTAACTTACCTCGCTGCCGGTTTGCTTCCTCATGAGCCACCTGGGCACGCGTGTGCATGCACAGTGCAGTAAAATTAAAAAAAATTACAAAAAAAGGCAAAAACCAAGATGGTGACGCATGCGCAGTGCTGGAAACTCAGCTTCTGCACCTGCACAGAAGAAAAAAATCTGGAAAAAATGCCCCCCAAAAGAAATTCCAAAAAAAAGATGGCGGCATCCAGAACCGGTTTCCTGACATCACCAGCAGCTTACTACCTACTCTATAGAACCGGTCCGAAACAGTAGGAACCCACCTCTGTACTGGGACAACTGTTCACTGAATAATCTCTAAGACATCTCTTAGGCATCTTGTTAACAAGATCATGGAGCATTTCTTAGATCCAACTGAGATGAAAGAAGTAACTGGAAAGCACTCCTCATTCAGCAATCATCTAGTTCAGCATTTTAATATCAATTTGAAATTAACCCTCTTGATAACTATTTATTTGGAGCAACATATTGCCTTTCTATACAGAAGAATAAAAAATGGCCACAAACAGCAGTGAAAAGGTTATCTAAACGTAGTTTTGATCCAAGATAGTTCCATGGGAAGACAGAATGACGAGGAAGACTTTTGGGCATAATGGTGTATCAATCATTTTGGTTAATAGCTTAGTATGTCGATTTCCCTAAGATTGCTTAAACCTAAGATTTGCACAAACCTGTTTTTGTGTTGCTTTGATATAAGTTTTATTTTGAAAGAGCAAGTTTATGAACGTAAGTACTTGATGATGTAATCAGACTTTAATTTGAAATAAGGCAACATAATATTTATTTATATACCAAGTAAGAACATTAGTCTATCTCAGCGCTTTTAACAGCAACAGATCTCTCAAAGTTCAACTTGGATTTTTCTTCCTGAGTTTTCTAAAGTTGCAGAATAAATGCTCTAGCAACGAGCTACAATCTTTTCCTATTGTTCCTATTAAGTTTCGGTGCATACACTATATCTTTTAAAAATAAGAATGGCCTGAAACTTTTTCTCTAAAGCAGTATGCAACATGCAATATGAACAATGAAATGCTTTCTTTGAGCCACGTTTGGATCCATATCCTTAGCAAACTCAGTTCCAACTGAGCACCAAAATAGAGAGAGAACTGTTTGAGAGCTTAATGATGGAAGATATATCAAGGCAAAATTGAAAGCCCATTTTTGCCTCTCCCTTATTAGGAGACAGTATTGTCATTTGTAGTATTCAGCCTATATACAAGGGGAAAAGGTGTTTTGTTGCAAGGGGAGAATCCACTATTTGCCCCTTTGAACGATGGAACACCCAAGCTTCAAAAAACTAAACTAATGTTTACAAATTCACAAAAAGCTACCCTACAGCAGTAGAGAATTAGATTTGCATTTTTGTGAGCTAAAAATACATTTTGGATTTAAAAAAAAAAGCAATTCAGTACTCAGTGACGGAGGAAACTAAATGTCTATCATCTAGGCATCTCTTCAAATGAGATCAGTAGCAGGAATTACAGTTCCTGCTGAAACAAATTCAGGCAAATGACTTGGCCACAGTATAAATGGCAATCCCTTGCCTTTATTAACACCCTAACAAAGAGCCTGCAAATCAGGATAACCTGCATTTTGTATTGGTAAACAGCTTAAAAACACTTTCTTTATGAACTAAGGATAAGCAGGAATTTTCTGTCTGTATGCAGCAACTTTAGGACAGAACTCCATGAAGCAATTATTCACATATAGATCAATTCAGTGGAGAGGTGGGTTCCTACTGGTTCGGATTGGTTCTATAGAGTAGCTAGTATGCCGCTGGTGATGTCATAGAACCGGCTCTGGTCTGTGGACGCCACCATCTTTTTAGTGGAGCCGTGTTTCTGTCACTGTGTATACGTCGCCATCTTGTTTTTGGCCTTCTTTTTTTTTATTTTGTTTGTAATTTATTTTTTA
Source organism: Pseudoxenodon macrops (assembly GCA_032467955.1). NCBI lineage: Eukaryota > Metazoa > Chordata > Lepidosauria > Squamata > Pseudoxenodontidae > Pseudoxenodon > Pseudoxenodon macrops. Next base: position 318,575 of record JANHFT010005165.1, on the reverse strand, counting down.
CTGCGCATGTACGTGCGTGCAAAGTGCGCATGTGCCCACGGGGTGCGGGAGGCAGCGAACTGGCGGCAAGGTAAGTTAGAACCCACCCCTGACTCAGTGCTGACATACATTTTTTGCCTCTCCTGATAGACCAAACACGCTATGAGCTGAACTCTTTCATTCTCAGGAAATGAGAAGATGGGAACAGAAAAATATGATGCCAGTCAACTAAAGATAAGATAGTAGTCAGAACGAAGATAAATGTGGATATGTATCTTAATCCCCAGCTCTGCCTTTAATGGCTCATAAGAATTCATATAATTCATCCTTAAAGAAAATTTAAAAAGACACAGAAACATTTTCCTAGCCATTCGGGTGCCAAAGCTCTCCTTCTGCCCATGCTTAAACCCACTTGCCTCTTCAGCAGGGTATTTGGCCTCACCTTTATTAGCTAATTAGTTCAATCATATGCTGCGCTTTTCATCAGCCAAATAGCTCACGATCACTGGCACATTTAAAATTACAGCCTTTATTAACCTTTTTATATATAGAGGAAACAGAAGCCAGGTGAGTTGCCAGATTCATTTAACATCATAAGCAAGAATGGTGTAGAGCTTGAACTTATGCGATCTGAGGACTAGTTCATGCTCTACCACATTTAGAGTCTCAGTCAGAAAATGTGATCTAGCTTTATACTTCCACTGAATACACACACATACACACGTGCGTGTGGTATAGTCATCTTTCTGTATCTGCCTACTGTTCTATCTTGTATTTTATTTGCTATCCTCCTAACTTCACATTGTCCACAAATTTGAAAGTTATATTTTCTAATCCTTCATCCAAGGAATCAGAGGTGGGTTCCTACCAGTTCTATCCTGTTCTATAGAACCGGTAGTAACTCCGCGGTGACGTCACGGAGTCGGTTCCATTGGTGCCTCCGCGGGTGCCGCCATCTTGGATTCTGCTTCTGCGCATACGCAGAAGCTAATTTTTGCTTTTCCCCCCCGCTTCCACAGAAGCTAGTTTTTTATTGCTGCGTGCGAGCGCACACGCAGCACAACCCTGAACAAACTGGCAGCAAAAAGAAGCAGAAACCATCCCTGGAACTAATTTTTAAAAGTGTTGTTGAGCATAAGCTCTAATAAGGAGCCCTATATGGTATCTCGTTTGATAGTTTTTTTCCAGCTTCATGCAGAGCCAAACACTCATTGGCTGCAACGTTTAACCAGCATTGTTTCCATCTAATAGTAGTACTGTTCAGTCTATATTTAAACATTTTCTTTTCTAGAATCCCCTCCTGAATGCTTTGAAGTCAAGGTACACTGGGTCCATAACACTCCTAAACCAAGTACTATCAAAAAAGAAGATCAGGTAATTTTGGCATGACTTATTCTTGCTAAACCTATGTTGACGCCTGTCAAAACAAAGCATTTTCCCCTAAATACAAACTGACTGCTTAATAATCTGTTTGAGTTTTGCCTCAGCATCAAACTGATCGGGCTGTAATGATTTTGTTTCTCTTTCTTAAAGAGAGAAACAAGATTTGCCCTTCTCTAATAGAGAGCAATTCTTGGCCCTCTCTTATATGACAACCTTTCAGAAACATGAAAGGTCCTATTATATTTCCCTCTTCTCAAGTCTTAACACATCCACTTTCCTCAGTCTCTCTTGGTTTTTAGTCTTCTGATCATCCTGGTTGCCCTTCCTTGAACCTGATCTGGTGTTTCTGATATTGTGGTAAAATATTACACATTTTAACAGGACAGTTTCTGTTCAATGCAGAATATAATGGAAACATTATTTCCTGTGATCTGGAAGCTATACTGTTCATGAGCCAAAACGTGTCTTTTTTTTGTACCTATCTCACTGTGCTGACTCATTTTTGGCTTGTGGTGCACTACCATTCCAAAATCTTTTTCACAATATGTCTTGGTATATTATCGCTAAGCCAGATATCCCCTCATCTATAACTGCGCATTTTGTTTTTCTTAAATAAGTTTGTGTTGTCTAGTAAATTTCATTCTGTTATTTTCAACCCGCTTTTCTAATGTAGCAAGACGATTTTGGAATTTGTCTTCTACAGTATTAGCCTTCCAATCATTGGGTGTCATCTACAAATTTAATATAAAAGGAGAAGAAGAATCTTGAAGGGAAAGAATCTTATGAAGTAACTGACAGAAATCTCAGCGCAAAGCTTCGGTACATGCTAACACTGGGTAACTGACCATTTACAAAAGAGCCTTCAGTACTTACGGTAAGTGAGGCTGTGACTTGAAAAGAGAAAGACTGTGCTGCATGCAAGGGGAAACACAGGGGGGAAAATGCCCTTTCACTGACAAGAATAAAAAAAAAATTCCACTCCCATAGAATTTATCATGCACCCATTACAATGTTAATTGGCAAGACCCAGGAATCAATTAATTCACACACAAAAAATAATTAAAAATTAAGATAAATCATTAGGATGTTTCAAGCAAAGGCCAAATTCCTTTAATTGACTTATCTTTTTCTACAGGGATATACAGTATTAAATACTTTCTAAAATTAAAAGCTAATCCTAAAATAATAATAATTACTACTTTTTTTTTCCTTTAAAAAAAAAAAAATGCTCGTGTTGTTGAAAATCTGGTTGCCCTTGAGTGTCTTTGGTGAAGCACAGGAGGCCTGTCATCAGCAGGACTGGGCTGAAGACAGATAAAAAAGTATCGACCAGTCGGACACACAGCTTCTGCTTTATTGATCAGGCGGGAATTTAACTTGCTGTGCATATCCACAGTGTCAGCAAGGGCCACAGGCGAAATTAAAAGTACTTGGCTTGGAGATGTCGCCATGATATCAAGGGAGGGTGGGGGAGGTGGAATGGAAGGAGAGGGAAGAAAGGGAAGGATGAGCATTTAAAAAAAAAGCAAATGAGAAAAAAAATAAGAGAGAAATTGATGAGAAAAAGGTTACTGGATGAAGGGAGATGGAGGGCCACCTGGGTTTAATTCTCACTCAGTGTAATGCTAGCTAGTCACTGTCTCCCGATGCCTAGTTAGTTGTGAAGTTGCTTTTAAGATGAGATGATATATGTACTGTGTATTTTAATGAGCTTTGTAGGAGAAAATCTAAATATTTCTAATCTAACTCTTGCAAAACTCGGTAAAACCTAACTATTGCTTGCTTTGGAGGCCTCTGAGAGCTACTTGGTTAGTTTACAACCTTGGGTATAATAAACCTTGGAGACCAAGGCATGTGAGAATAGAAGCATATAACTTCTATAAAATACATATAACATTTTATGCACTTTATTTATCCTTTCAGAGGGTTGATGGTATAGTCTGGATATCTTTTGGGAGTTGGCCTGTCTGGAGGATTTTGAAATGTACAGTTCTCAGTAGAAACAGTTAATTATTGAATAATCCAGATAATTCTGTTATACTGCTTATAAGATGCTTGTAAGGTAAATCTTAATGATCAACATAAAGATGGCAAAGCACTGCATTTTTTTTCAAATTGGATGGGTCTTATCCAATTATGAGCTTGGTATAATGCAATGTGCCTGATTTTCTTCTATCTGTTATGTTCTGGCAGTAGTAATGAAACAGGCTACTGACCATATAATGCAAAAGAAAGAAGGCAGGAGAACATGACATATTGGTTATGGATCAAAAATTGAATCTCCTGAGCAAAATATGGAGAAATAACAAACATAACTGTACAATTATACATTAAAACACATTCCTAAGAGAGAGAGGAATATTTTGAATACGTAGGCACTTTCCCTTTCAAGAGGGAAATAATTAACATTCTATTTTCTTTTAAAACATATTTTATGTAACTTGTACAGCATATGGATGTATTGTATTTACTGACTAAATGATTTATTGCAGCTATAGCTGCCTCTTTGCCAAGGAAATTTACAATATAATGCAACAACAACTAAAAGTGAGAGATGACAAAACAGCAGATGAGCAGATTCATTGGTAATCCTTCAAAAAATGATGGCATAAAGATCTGGTCTAGCTTTCATTTCTTCTGCCTTGGCAAATGATATGTAGGGAGGGCAGCAGAGTGAAAAGGTGTTTTATCCTCTTTCCCAACTCAGAAGTGTATTGGGTAAGTAGTTCCATGGTGACCTAGATATTTTCTAATTTACCCTATGTTTATGAGTACAAACTATGAAATATAATATTTTATTCTTAGTAGAAACCATCGCAGATCCTGACCATCCTGCCAACTAATGCCAGGTGCTCATGTGCAAAGATACAAACGTAACTTACAAATGTTTGTATTCTGCATATTAGAAGCTTGAAAGGCTATTTCCAATTAATTGTTTAGTTAAGGAGAGCCACTATCTGTGGCACGGTTATTAGGAAAGAAGGAAGAAGATGACTTTAGGGATATTTCAAAACTAGGATCCTATTAATGTTTTTTTTTCCCCCAATCAAGAGACTGAGTTTTTGGAGAGGGCATTTCTATTCCCAAATCACTTTGCCCTAGACTAGTAATTGCTTTATTCCCAAATCCTATCCCAGGCTTTTACGAGGCACAAGCTGCAACTTGGCATTCTGTGGGTTTGAGTAGAAGGGTAGGGAGGGAAAAGGCTGCATGCAAATTTCATTTCTGAGCCACTGGTGCTGTTTCAAGTGCCAGGAGCCTCCGAGCCCCTTCTCAGCATTACATATGTAACAGCCTCATTGAACTTGACATGTCAAATTCAGGCCATTTGTGCAAAATCTCCCTTTAATAATACCGTTTCATTTCACTCAAATGAGACTTGAATGCATGTAAAATGGAAAAGGATATTTAAGCGCTAACATTAGGCAGATGTCTTGCCAGAGGCCGATTGAATATATGAGATTTTGAAGTGGTTAACACGATTTCGCTGCTCCCTCTTAGAATATGTCACCTGCTGGGCGATTTCACCCCCACCTTTTTTCCTTTTTAAGTGAAGGATATAAATTGAAAGAAAACAAAACTACAAACTTCAGCTTGGAGGCGATTAACTCCATCAATGCTGGTATGTTCTTTTTTTTAAAAAAAAAACCAAGCTTCCATCTTGTATATAAAAGGCTGTTTAGGTATCTGTATGAAAGTACCAGCAGAATCTGGAGGCAAAGTAGGTGATAGAAATGTTATTAAGAAGGGTGAGAAGAACTCTTTCGAAATCATATAATTCAACCTTCTCTACTGGCAAGATTTCTGCAGATTAAACCATTGCTAGTATAAGCCCAAGGAAAAGAAAGACTGAGTACATAGTTTAATTAATGAATTCAAGCTTCAATAGGCAATAGCACTCTTCTGTTCTATTTCTACACAATTTATTAGCCGCCTCTACCACCGAAGCAACTCTAAGCAGTGTACAAAAGAATAAAGATTAAAAATGAAAATCCAATAACATAAAAAGGAAATTTCTCTGAATATGTGGAGGAGGAACAATATTGAATTAAAAAAACAGCCACTTGACTTCCTGGCACGGAGACAATTGGATCATGTCTCTCATTTAACAAAATAATGTATTACAAAACTATTCCTGTACTTGAACATTGCACGGATCACTGCTAAACCTACCAAACATCGAAGGAATTGATACTACAAGCCATCATTAGCTGCAACTGAATTTCTTTTTCACAAATAAAGGAGATATTGCTGTTTAAGTAGAAAAATCAATTGTCCTGGGATAGAGTCCAAGTAATGACCAATTTGAAAAAAAAAGTGAGTTGACTGAAACAGAACAAACCCAGTTACAATAAGGATCTTTTTAGGACACAATCATATTCTAATTGCCAAGGCATGATCTGAAGGCACAGCTTCCTTACTGCCGCTAAGTAGGCAAGGGCTCAATCAGAACCTAGAAAACCCCCAGAACTCTTGAGCTCAATGATAGAGGAAGATGCACAATATAAATAAAATAAGCAAATAAATATAATGTAAACTGAAGCAAAATTGTAATCTCTGTGATGTTGAAAATTTCATTGAGAAAGAGACAAAACATTGAATGCCAGAAACAAAGATGCATGGCTGTAACAAACTTCAGTGCTTTATTGATGTAAATAAAAGTTGTATGCTCACGATGATTACCTTTAAATCTCTTTGGCTATGTAAATGAACTTTCAGAAGCAATAAACTATGGTGCAGCCAGTCCTTTTATGAACCTCAAGTTAAATGCTTGTGACCACATCCAAATCGTTCACAAGTGCTATGATCATTCCGGTGCCCAATGATGCTGAATGCACAATTGTCAGGGTTCCGATGCCCTAATTAAATCATGAGACTCAAGCCAAGCTTCAAAAGAAAACTAGTTATTTATTGGGAGTTTCATGTCGGCATGAACCAAGTGAAGCCAACTCTGACCTCACTTAATTCACGCCTTGGCTTTGACCCTGTTTTCCCCTCCCCCCAAGGTGTGTCATCAGTCACATTCCCCAATGAAGCAATTTCGCGGGTTGTAAAAGTCACTCCCTCCAGTCAGTGTGGGTTACCTTGGAGATGACCTTGACATTGCCAGCTAGAATGTGCTTTGTTTTGACTGAAATGCAAGTTTCTCGATGTACTTGTGAGGCTTGATTCCCCATCCCTCTGCCTATGGCAACTTGAGAGCAGGTCAGGAATGCTTTACGAGTTGACAACAATATGGGTTGGGACAACATTCTCTGATAGGATATTTCTCCTCCTCTTCTTCCTCCCACATCTTAATCCCAGCAAAGCAAGAACCTCTCTGTTCCATATTACTAAATAGTAGCTGCTGCCCATTTTGGTTACAACTAGATATAGTTGTGATGTCATGTTGGACTAGGAGTAGGGTGACCTGGGTTCTAGTCCATTCTTAGCCACCAAAGCTCCCTGGGTCAGTCATTCTCTAATTCAGCCCAACCTACTTCATAAGATTGTTGCTGTGGGGAAAATGACAAAAGGAGGAGCAGTATATGCCACTTTTACCTCCTGAACAAAAGGTGGATTGTTGTTGTTGTTGTTGTTAGTTGTGAAGTCGTGTCCGACCCATTGCAACCCCATGGGCAACATTCCTCCAGGCCTTCCTGTCCTTTACCATCCTCTGGAGTCCATTTAAGCTCACGCCTACTGCTTCAGTAATTCCATCTAGCCACCTCATTCCCTGTCGTCCCCTTCTTCTTCTGCCCTCAATCTTTCAAAGCATTAGGCTCTTCTCCAGTGGTGGATATTAATCCACTGAAGAATTAAATGCATTTATAAGTTTTATTTGCTTATTGGAGCACTATTCTTTTTTCTTTTTTTCAATATGGGTTGCTTATATTCCTTTTGTGTACCAGGCTGGAAGGACAGTGCCACCCTCTTGATTATGAAGCACAAATTTTTTTTCTTTGGCCAGCAGGATATATGCTACCCCTGGAAGGTTCAGGAATGGGAACATGTTCATCTGTCAGTGCAGAACCCCCATTCCCAGGAACCCCAAAGCAGCCTGACATTTAAAGTGGTTTGTTTCAGGTTAGGGCAGGGTCTGCCAGAAGGCCGATGATTAGCCCCTGGGGCCTGATTGATACAGGCTATCTATTGCAGCAGGGTAGGAGTCATTACTTAATAATTAATAAAGGCTCTGCTATTGCTCTTCCACATGCATACAGCCAGGATAGTCGAGGGCTGGGAGTAAGCTGTCTCCCCCTTTTAACTGCCGTGGTTATTTAAAGGAATAATGCCATTCTTTTTCATTTGTCAGCTGGCCCACAATGGCTCTTGTCAGCCTTTATGATTTAGCGTTTCCTTTCCTTTCCCATTAAGTACTATTCCCCCCACCCCTCAGGTATCCAGCCACAGGCTGCTCTCGGCTCTCCTACAAGGCTTGCCTTGCTGTTTCCATAAGCTCTCTGAGGGCTAATTGCTTCTGTTCATTTAAACCTGTTCACTAATTTGCAGTGGCCCTTTATTAAGTTGGATGCAGCCCAAATTACACCATAAATTACACTCGCAAGGGGACTGGGTGTCGCGGGGGATAAATGGGCTGCCTGTTCCCTGCGCCCCCCCTGCTTCTCCATCTTCCTGTGCAATGCGTGGGGGATGCGGGTTTCAGCCTGAGGCTGCGGGTGCCGAATTTGGGAGATCTCAACCCGGACCCATTGGGGGAGGTCTCTCTTTCTCTAGCTAAAGCTCCCTCCTTCTCCTTTCATCTGCAATGGCTATCGCTCAGTTGCAAAGAAGATCCAAGCTGGGCAGGGATGGATTCTGCATCCTCCACACTATGCACAGCCACGCGCAGCCCCTTGCCCTGGCACACACACACACACT
>JANHFT010005165.1:287731-301828 GCA_032467955.1 Pseudoxenodon macrops | reverse complement strand
GCTTCATCCCTATTTTTTCTTTTAACATCTCTTCTAACCATCTATGTATTTTTGACCAATACTTTTTTGCCTCCGCAAAATACAAAATACATGAATACATCTATGGTCGGTATTTCCGCATCATAACCGACCACAAGCCCCTGCTCAGACTGTTGGCGGGGGATAGGCAAACCCCCCATTTTCTGTCCCCACACCTGACCAGGTGGCCGATATTACTTGCGGGATACGACTATGCGATCGTCCACAGACCTGGGAGCAGCATCAGCCATGCCAACGCCCTCAGCCACTGCCCAACGCCCGACCACATAGTCGAACCCGCACCGGTGTCCCACGTGCTCCTTGTCGACATTGAACCATCCAGCCCGGTCACATCACGAGACATCACCAAACAAACGAAGAGGGACAAGGGGCTCGAGAAAGTTTCGAACTGGGTGTTGAGGGTGTGGCCTCAGGAGGCGGAGGGAGTGGAATTTAAAGTGTTTGCCACCAAAAGAACAGACCTCTCTGTGCTTAAGGGCTGTTTGCTGTGGGGAGAGAGAGTCATGATTCCCCGATCACTGCGCCGGAAGGTGATCATTACCCTCCATGCAGGACACCCGGGGATTATCCGGATGAAAGCCCTGGCCAGAAGTTACTTGTGGTGGCCCCAGTTGGACAAAGACATTACCGATTGGGTCGCCACCTGTGAGCCCTGCCAGAACTCATGGCCAACTTCACCCTGATCTCCGCCTCTCAAGTGGGAAATCCCAAGGCCCTGTGGGCAAAACTCCATGTGGACTTCGCGGGACCAGTTGGGGGTCAATCATTCCTAATCACAGTGGACGCCTACTTGAAGTGGCTGGAGGTGATCCCCATGGCCTCCACCACAGTGGGGGCCACCATCCAGGTGCTGCGGGGCCTGTTTGCGACCCACGGACTACCAGACATCCTGGTATCCAACAACAGGCCACAGCTGATGGCCAAAGAGACGGAGAAGTTCCTGGCGGGCCTAGGCATCCAGCACATCTTGATTGCGCCCTACAGTCCACAAAGCAACGGCTGGGCTGAACGTATGGTGAGGCTCACCAAGCAGGTGCTTGCATGGATTGGGTCTGGATTGCTGCAGGAATGGCTCGATCAATTCCTCCTGTCCCAACATATCACACCATGTGTGGCCACAGGCTGAAGCCCGGTGGAAATGCTGATGGGCCGCAAGCTGAGGTCGTCCCTGGATTGCCTGCATCCAAGTTACCAGATGGAGATGCCACCGGAATCCTGGAAAGTAAGCAGGGCCCTGGCGGAGGGAGAACTTGTGTACGCACTGAACCACATGTGGGAGCCCAAGTGGGTGAGGGCCATTGTCATCACGGGCCCGAAATCCTACGAGGTGAGACTGGAAAACGACCAAGTGTGGCGCCGACACATCGACCAGTTGTGGAGCCAGAAGACCGCCCAGGTGGACCTGGATGGGCCGATTCCCGCCCGGGATGACTACGATGCCACATGGGCATGACCTGACCGGGGGGGGCACCCATGACATCTCACCAGCCATGGTGACCGGCGAGCAACCCCCGACCATTGCAGTGCCAGAAGCCATGGGCATGGCACTGACCAAGGCAGCGCGGAGATCGAGCAGAATGATCCGGCGGCCTACATACCTGCAGGACTACGTAACGCACATCGGCTAGAGACTGTAGCACGAACTATGGGGGGAGGGGTGTTGTGTCCTCCCTTTGCCTCATTTGCATGAACCGCCGCTGGTTGGTTAACTAGCGGCGGGAAAATTAGCATTGTCAGTGGCCGGCAGGCAACCAGGGAATCCCATAAAAGTGACTTCCCTGCAGCCTGCCGGCAGTCCGGATATTGCCTCCACCTGGATCCAATAAACATAGCTGACTGTTCCTGTGCCTTGTGTCTTCCTTTCTCGCGCGATCTAACACCAGGAAGTGATTATGTTGGGGCGAGTGGGCAGAGTCTCATGCTGCCATCGCTACTGGTTCTCCAAACCAGTAGCTGCCACCACTAGCTACTCACCCAAACCAGGCCGAACCTGGAGGCTTTCACCACTGCTTTTACCTTTTCCACTATACCTTCCTGGGAAATCAGTGGATATCAAGAGCATTTTCCAAGATGTATTTCTTAACATCTCCACATGAAGAATATAACAAAAACTCTGAAGTGGTGAAGGGTTTCCTTCTTAGGCAGGGGGTTGGACTAGAAGACCTCCAAGGTCCCTTCCAACTCTTCTATTCTATTCTATTCTATTCTATTCTATTCTATTCTATTCTATTCTAAATGTTTATAGAAAAAATCCCTGCAGGCAATAAAAATCCCTGGTGCTTCAATTACCAAGTCTTAGAGAGCCTTCTCTTCCTACTTTTTGTGATAGCTTGCTTGACTACTAGGCAAAGCAATATGGTATGGTTTTAATCCATAGGAATCTATCAGATAGTGAAATTTGTGGCATCTATTGAGAGACTTCCTGATTCCCCTCATAATTCAAGCAATCAGCAAGTCATGCAGACATTTCCAGAAAGATTAGCCTGATACAAAGTATTATCAGAAGCTGAGTAGTATCTTTTTAGTTTCAGGAACCGCATATATCAGATTGCACTGAGAAAATATCTGTAATGTTTAGACAGTGTTAGACAGTTGAGCTAAACACTTTCAAGAAACACAGCTATCATGTTCTTTTTGACAACTTCAGGAACTAATTTATTGACTTGTAACCAGTCATGTAGTCATGTCAAAGCATAAGCTAAAGTATAATACAAAGAAGTAGAAAGAGAATTTCACACCAGGAAGCCATTTTCAGTGGCATACCCCTTTCTTTCATAACCTACAGTTACCCTTATATATATTTAACATAAATAATGGGGGGAAAAAACAACCAAATCTCTGGATTATGAGTACAAGCATTTCTGGCCCCTGATGAATTCAACTGCAGTGCAGAGAGATGAGCTTTTGCTTCGGAGGGTCAACTCCATGGCCTCCACCAACCCTATATTCCATCCCAAGAAAACTGGAAACGGAGTCCCTTGCTCCCAATTCTGAGCCCACAGCTGCCCATCCTCAGCGAGAGCAAGATGGATTGAGCTGGGCAATAATTTAAGAAACTGAGCGAGTCTGTACATCCAATCACTTAACAAATCAGGAGAAAGGGAGAGAGGAGGAAGGGGGGAAGGGAAAAGAAGTGAAAAGGCCGTGCAGGGAAATGCATCACAATTACTGTCTAGTCTCTAATGAGGGGCCTGTCAGGAGGCTGTCATCCTGCGGAAAGCCACCTACTCAGAGAGATTCAATAAAAAAAGTAGCAGAGAGATAAAAAAGAGATATATTTCAACCCCTGCTAATATTCTTTTCATTTGTCCCAGCACAAAATAAGATACTGCACTTAACCAGCTCGGTTAAAATGAAAGGGGGGAGGGGGGCTGCGTTGATCAATACTGCTAAAAGCTGGGCGACACAGTGATGGAGTGCAATTTTTTTGTCTGTGCTAAAGCCTAGTAGAGGCCCAGGCTGTGTAATTTATGATTCACACGCACGCCAGCTAACTAGAGGCTGACAAGACAATGAATTCTCGATGAGAAGGAAGAGAGGGAGAAGACATTGTAGCATAGATGCGAAAGAAAGAACTGTAGACACCATTTGCATCTTTCATCATTTATTTCTAAGTTTGCCTGGCCTATCAAGAGTGAAGGAAATTGGTATCCATCCAGAACCTCAGTGGAATAGGAATGAACAAATAGCAAACCTAAACTGTGAGACAAAAACATCCGGTACTGTTGCCTCATATTTCTGCTCCCAGATAATTGATATGTGTTACTTCATTATCTATAAGAAATGGGAGCTTTGAGGAAGACTGAGAACACTAATCTTAACTTTTAAATGGCTGAAACTGATTTGAGTCTTGTTCTCATATCTATCTTCCAGGAAAAAGCTGATTGTGTTATGGTAGACGACAGTTCACAACCTTTAGATATATACACCTTTTATATCCATCCTACACACATTGCACATTGCACAAGGTAGTTTAAAAATTCCAAGTAATGTCAAATGCTTCTAGATGGAAAATAAGCAATAGCTCCCCTCCTTGCTCTCTCTCTCTCTCTGATTGGATAAATACAGTTCTAGATCTGGGAGGATCATCCTTGTAGGGACTTATTTTATCAGAACTCAGAAACTGAGGAGGGTTGGGTCTTGTCAGTCCATGGATGGGAAATTTCCACAATAACAGGACTGCAGGCAGGCAGACTAGTTATTACTAGTTTATTCAGTGAGGCAGGCAAAAGATTAACAGAGGAAATTTATGAACACTAACTAGCAACTAGAAGACATGAAGGAAACACCTTACTCTCACAACCTATTGACAGGCTCAACTATAGTTTCAACTGGGACACTGTGAGCATCCTAGACAAAGCTAAATTCATAAATGCTAGAGAATTCCTGAAACCTTGGCATTCAGACAAATCAGCCATCAACTAACACACTGAGATAAATATGCAAGAGAAGGAATGACAGAGATTGGGGGCAATGTCATGAGATGAATCAACCTAGGATGTCTACAACTGGCCACAAATGGGCCAAGTCTAACCCTTCTTGAATTCCTTTAACCTTTATCTAACACCTAGGTAGTGCTAATGTTAGTTGACTAGAATCTTGTGCATAGGTATGATTAGTATTAAGTCAGTTTAATTGGAACTTCATGTATGATCCTGATCTTTCGTACCTGACAAAACCACATTTACACACCATTAAAAAAAACTTTTAAAAAACTAAGAAGAAAATAAAAAACTATAATACATCTTCTCTACCATCCAGCATCCCAGATAAGCATGGATTAACACTGATGAACGATCAAGCAAAAAACAATTACCTAATCAAGAGAATACCAACAAGAAAACTACACCCACACCAACACTGGCAGAAGAAAGAGAAAATGGATACTGTAGATGGGGTTCTATTGATAGTTGGTATGTGGTAACGGAGAGATTGCTTCCAATTTTCATTCCTCAAATAAAGGTAAAAAAGAAGTTCCTTGTGGATTTTATTCCACTAGTCTTTGCCAACTAAAAGACAGACAGAATACTCAACTGGGGGGAGGGGGGAGGGAGAGGGAGGAGGGGCTTGTTTGGATGCAGTTTTTTCCTCAGTTATTCAGCAGTGAGAGGTAGCATTTACACACTTTACCTTACGCACAAACAGAACGAATGAGGCAGACCTTCTGCCTAATATTTTCTCAGTTGCAAAAAGTTTCCACACAAACGTTCACAGAAATGCATAGCCAATATGGGATATTTCATCAAAGCTACAAAGGAAAGGAAGAGCGTATAGATCTGAATTTCTGCAAATATTATGAACGGAATGTGATGCTTCAAGAAAAAAGTCAGCCAGTCTCCATTATGTGATTCCCATCATGTTTCTCTTCTTTTATTAGCAGCAATGCATTACAGACTTTTGTGATAAGAGTCTTTGTATTTGCAATATTTATGTATTCAAGCAGTTTTTCATGTGCAATGTTTATGGAAAGGACAATGGTATGAGAAAGAAGTGCCTTGAATTTTAGTTCTGCTATTGCATTTGTAGGACATGTGGAAGCCAACTTTCATCTTTCAAAAAAGACCAAAGCAGTTCACTTTGTTCCACCAATACATCATTATAGGCAGATGCTGCTCTTGACTTGTATGCCAGTCAGCTAGTTTGGGATATACTGAGAGCTCTATAATTTGAAGCAACAATGGGGCAAAGTCCACAATAGGCTCTTGTCCATTTCTTCACTACATTCCACTCCCACCTCCCACGAGCTTAGTGTGACAAGAAGGAGGAGAAAGCACACATACTGAAAACATAGATATTGAACTGTCAAAACTATTTCCTACAAGAAAATAGATTCATCAGCTTGCAGCAGGCAGGGTCAATGCCACATATCCCTCTGTCGTCGGCATTCGCTCATGTCGGCGCATACCCAATGCTTCTTCGCGGCGCCGGCACTTTAGCTTGTAGCTCAGGGCCCCTAAGTGACTTTGAGAAATGGGTAATCGATTATAATTCCAGAGGCCTCTCTGCAGATTTATCCAGAGAATGTAGAAAATGCACAGCTTAAGAGAAGATAGGTCCTTCTGGCCGACACGTCAATTGCCCACACACTCTCCTGCTTGGAAAATCGCATCCTGAGCACAACTCTGTTTAATCCATCAGTACACAATCAATGCACTCTGTAATCAACTCTTGATCACTTAATTTTACACATGTTGGCTGAATCCCTTTGTTTAATCACAAGATCAGGCCACATTGCCACACTGCTCCCTTTCCCCAAACATAACTAAAGGCCTTTATTTCACCTTGAGCAATTTCTCAGTGCATCCAGTGAACTCTCAAACATGACAGAAGGAAGGAAGGAAGGAAGGAAGGAAAGAAGGAAGGAAGTTTAAGCAAAGCTCCAGAGAATTATGGAGAGTGCATATTATTGTCCATTGTCAATTTATTCTTTCAGCAATAGAGATGGACACTGGTTATATTGACAATGCTTGGCCCAAGGTCACCTAGTGATTTAAATTTGCATCTCACTTTTGCTTTGGCATTCACACAATTTGAGCATACTGATTGTTCATCTGCTTTACACTGAATACAGTACTTGCACATTTCAAAATTATACAGAAAGTCTTATTTTATCAATATCACATTGTGTTGTGGAAAATGCAAGGTTAATGTATTGTGACTATTCAAAATGTGGGCAGACCTGGGCATTTTACAGCTCCAGGACCACATCCAGCCCTTTGGCTGTTCCTGCCCATGTGAAGTCAATCGGAAATTAGAAATCAGATGTAAATAAATGTACGCCGTGCATGCAATACAACTGCATTGCTTTTCAATTTACATATTGAAAAAATGCATGCGTACCTACACGCCTTCAAAGCTCTATTGATTCAGCCCTCTAGAACAGTTCCTTGGGAAAATTAATTGCCCAACCCGGGTATACACTATCTTCAACTAGCCTATTGACATTAAAATGAATATCTCTCTACATACATAAGCATAGCACAAGCATGGAGTGCTAATAAAACATGCATAACCATCCTTTTTTATAATTCTTCTTCTTTTGATATTTTATTAATTTCATGCAACATTATTGGAAGTGTTTTACTCAACCAAACAAGCAGAAAATGAACACTTAGAGGCCAATGAAGCTTGGAATAGCCTTCCACAAACTAATACCATAACTTGGAACATATTCATACAAAAGTATAATATCCTTTTATGTTTGGATTTGATCCTGATTGCTCTCATGATCTTATGTATTTTGGGAAGCTGAAATGATTCCTTTATGAAAGTTTAAAAACTCAGGGGAAAAAAGCTTTTTCTTGCATTGCAACTATTTTGAAATCTCCTGCTGCAATTCTGCAGCCCTTGTGAATGGTCCACATTGCCAGAAGGAAGGATTCTTGTCTCACTCTGTTTCCCAGTTTCCGTGCCCAAGTCAGTTGCACACAATTACAGAGCTCTGGCTGCAGTGGCTCTAACCCCACCCCACCCCCAGTAGTTCTGTGTTGTGTTCCTGAGCTTGTCTTTTCATGTATACACTGCTTAGAATTTACCATACTTTACTTGTCCCATCAGTCACCAATTCAGCCATCAAAACAACATACAACTACAGTTAGGACTAGAGATAATATTACCTAACTGCAAAAAAAATTGATGTGCTATAATCCCATCATCATAAATCACAGAGACTGTTTAATATAATAAACAACAGGTGCAGTAAGAGGTGGAAAATTTTTGGTGGGGGTTCAACGGTTTCATTTATAGTTTGGACAATCTACTTTCCCGATAGCTTCCCTTCATTGCAGTTTTTCAGATTTGTTTTGGTAAACCACCAGAGAAAAGCCAGTTGTTAAGAACAGGAGAAAAAAAAAAAGAATTGGGGAAAAAAATCAATGTGGTAGACTTGATGACAAGTTGTTCTGCTTTGTTCCTCTATTATTAATAATAGTTCAGGTATACTACATCGTCAGATACATTTTACTCTTATGCGGGCCAGCTGGAGATGTGTCAGTTGAACAACTATTGTGTAAAACACCGTATGCTGATATTGGCAGAGAACTGAAAATACTGACAAATCGACTGTTGGTTTCAAAGTGGTTTATAAAGGATTGGGAAAGTGTTTCTCAGTCTAAACAATATTAAGATAGGTGGACTTCAATTCTCAGACTGAGCTGGGTCAGACTGAAACACACTGGTCTGGGAAGTAGAAAAGCCAGTGGTTTGAAAGTGTACTAAAATGTACTGTAGCACTTAAAAATGCACTAGAGATCTAGAGGGGAAAAAAACACACACAGAGCTAAGATAGATAGAAATAACACTGATACATAATCATTCTCTCACTTAAGTTTCCAGAAGAGAAACTACTTAGTCGCTTATTTTAGTGACTTTTTTTAATTGTGTTCCTTGATCCCTTCATTCCCTTCCAATGAATTACAATTTGGTACAAAACACTGGAAACTTGCTCTTCACCACTGATACTACTTAACTACACACTGGATTTCCCCCATAGTCACTGTAGTATAATGTCTGTTTTTCTCTCTCTTTCACACACGTAGGCATCTACTATAGTGAAGGTTATTTTTCTAAGTATCACTTACCGTGCAGTATGTGCCAATCATACTGCATCAATAAAAGCGATAATAAGGAAAATCACATTTCTAGGTAGAAACCCATTTTAAAGATGATGGCATATATTTTTATTAGCATCTATTTATAAATATGCATGATAGAATCTTTTTGAAAAGAAATGCCATGCAGACATGCAAATAAAAGTACTCATGATAGCAAACACACACAAAAATCTCAGATGCAAAAGGGTATTTTGAAAAAAGGCAGATGTTTAAAGAAGATGCTGGTGGCTCCCTATAGGAAGGGTCTTCAAAGAGCCCCTGGCGTTACATACTTCTCAGCGGGGAAGGAGAGCTTGCACAAGATGAAACACAAATAAATGATTGCCAGTACAAAAGATACACACTGAAAACCTGAAAGCTCACATTGGCCAGCTGTGCTTTCACTGGCACCTGGACATAAACAAGACATAGCGTTAACTCAGCTTGGATATTGTGAAACTAGGTACATATTTGAAAAATGCCTAACTAGACTTTAATTGGAATAGTCATCCTCTGAATCACTGTATCATATCCACTCAAAGGTTTGTTAATAGAAAGCCAGCCTTTCTCCATTTACCCCGAAAAATATTTCTTTCTTCATGTGCGAAGAGAAACAGAGTAAAAGCTTGCTTCATTTCTCTTTTGCACAGTATTTTTCCTACAACCAGTCTTATTTTCTATCAGGGATGTTATTTATCAGCCAGGAACCTTAATGAAAGTCCAGAGAAGATTGACTAGGTATGTTAAAAACAAGGTGTGGTGCATCTTAAATCCTACTGGCTCTAATCAAAGCTTGTTCGGAATATTTTTAATTTTCTTATTGAATCAAGGTGGTGTCTGGGTAACACTTTTTCCAACTAACCAATTTTATCAAAAGCTATAAGCTTTTGTGAGCTTCAATAAAATCTGTTCCTCTCAGAAGTGGGTTCCTACCGGTTCGGACCAGTTCTATAGAGTAGGTGGTAAGCCGCTGGTGATTTCATGGAAATGGTTCTGATCCGTGGACGCCGCCATCTGTTTTTTTGGGATTTTTTTTTTTGGGGGGGAAAAAATATTTTTAAAAAATTTCCCCCCGGTATTTTCTTCTTCCACGCATGCGCAGAAGCTGAATTTCCTGCACTGTGCATATGTCGGCATCTTGTTTTTTTAATGTCTTTGCACACTGCGCATGTGCGCGCGTGCAAAGCGCATGCACGGCCACGTAGCGCGAGAGGAAGCGAACCGGTGGTGAGGTAAGTTAGAACCAACCCCTGGTTACTCCCAAAAGATATTAGCAGACACCTTCTCTTGTTTTGCTACCATAGACTAACATGGCTTTCTTCCTACAATGTCTTGAATCCCAGAAATGTAAAATGCTCAACTTTGGAGAAATGTAAAATGCTCAACTTTGGCTGAACTATACTGTTTATCTCCATTTCCAATCCCATTTAACTGAGAGAGGAATTTGCATTTAAGTTCCTAGATGGACTCAGTCGTAAAGTTAGCTTGCTTATGTGCCCTTAAGTCCTGTCTTCAAAAGTAAGGCGCTACCAATTTTGCGGTGCTGCTGTTCTCCAGTTGCCACAGTCCCTCCAGCCTGTGTGATGCCATTCTTTCTGATGCTGAGGGGGCCTTGGCACTCCTGCAGCGTCACAAGGAATTGGCAGTGAGACTGAGATATAGCAGCCAGTAAAAACAGCGAGAAAGGAATGGGGGAGCAACGAGGCGTCTGATGATTCTGGATGTTATCAGTTAACAAGGACATTCTCTGCTTGAGAAGCAACGAAGCCATGACAGCAGCTGCCCAAGGAGAAAATAAAACAAACAAACAAACAAACAAACATTTTTAATTTATCCTGAACTGGAAGTAGCTCACCACCTTTGTGTTATCAACATACCAGCAGATGCAAGGTAGCTCAGGCATTCTCCCTTGCCTTTTTTTCTGCTTCCACCCCACCCACCCCCATTCAGAAAGAAACAACAATCCACCAAGCACTAATTAATATTTAATTTACTGCAAAATGTACTTATTATTTTCAAGTAATTGGCCGGATGCACAGCTGTGGCCACTAATGAAGAGAGAGAAGAGCAAAACGAGGGGAGGAGGAGGGGTGACAGAGGGGCGTCTCTCTTTTTTCTCCCTTCCCTTCTCTGATCACATCATGTTGCTAAGCTTTAAAGTGCATAATAAGTAAACACTAATTACTTTTTTTCTTTTTAAAAAAATATCTAAAAATGCCTGCCGTTGCGTCTGGGTCATGTTGGGCTTATTGCTCTTTTGATTGCTTTATTACAGTAGTGCTAATAAGTGAAGAAAACACAAAGGACTTGGTTTTTTTCGGAAAGGTGCTGGAAAAATGTCCCCAAAATACTAAACAACACAGTGAACCCTCACCGTGGAAAAAAAACAACAAGCAGCGACCATTTGTTATGGCTGCCTCAATACATTCCTCATATATCAGATTGCTGGTGCTTTCTGTGATGGTTTTGTCTTATTCTCTGAGTTACTGGCTTGCAACTCTTTTCAGGCTGGAAAATATTATTTTAGTGGCTAATAAACGAAAGGTCTGTTGCTAATTGGTAAGGACCTCGGCAAGTTCTCCAAAGGGGCACATTCATTTGGCTAAAATGTAATCCTGGGAAAAGGGCTAAATCAGAATTAGAAGGCTCAAATGTATACATGGAATACAGTAGAACATTTTGGAGTGACCAGTCCGATAGAGAAAATAACTGGATTCATATCTGTGTAAGCCATGGTTTCACTAAGGCTTACTGGACAAACCACAATGGGATGAGTTGACAACATTAGCAAAAACTAAAGAAAATTGACTGTCTCTTATAATATGTGAGCCAAGCCAATATGTGTGCTTTCTGAACTTTGTGAAACTTTGGAAAAACTTCTCCAGGGTTTTGGGAAAGAGTATGGCTTTTTAATATTAAAATATGAGTTAAGAAGAACTTACAATACATTATATATGGCATACACAGAATTGATACATGAATATACACTATAACAGCAGCCATCTGAGTTACCGTAAGTCAGTACATATATTTTGCCTAGCCCTAGGATTCAATAAACGTACATTTTAATTTTTGGTAAAACATGTAGGTGTAATTTATTTTTAACTGAGGTGGACTATTTCAGTTTGAGTATTGTCACTCACCAGTCAAGAAACAAAACTATTCTATAAAAGATTATCTTTCCAGAAAGTTAGAGAACCTATCTGGTTATCTGTGAGACCATATATTCTGAGTAAAATATGCTCACCCAAGATGTGCAGGCAACAAATCCTCACCTATTCCTATGAAATGCAGCAGGAATAAATTTGGAGGTGAACATTTATTCTGTCCTGTGAAGTGATAGTACAGCATTCAGTTTTACTTTTTAGGAAGGTAGGTAAAACTTGGCTGTTGTGGAAAGCTCTTTGGGACAGAAAAGCTGAGAAGAATGGATGTTATCTGGGATGAGTAATGGGAATAGGATTGTTATATTGATTATATAGTTTGCATTTTTCAAATACACATTTTATTACGTTTGTACCATTAATGGACTTGTATGCTACTTAGCTCTGATTGACTGAAACAACATATGTGTAGGAAGAGTTACTATCAGTTTAAAACATTAAAAACCAAGGAGTTTATTAACTACATTATGGAACTTTCAGAAATAAAGAACAACGTTCTTTCTGAATTTGAAAACTGCATACTGGAAACAGGAAGACACAGTTATGGAATATTGTTTTATCTTAGAATTGTCCTTGCTTTTACTTTAAATGGGTAAGCATTCACAACATTATTCCTCCACCTGTAACCCAGACACTTTGGAAACTCCCAGTTCTAAGTTTGTTACTGTAAGACAGGTTGATTCACTTGTTTTTCTAATTGCATTGTGTTGGCCTGTTCAGAAGCTTGATAGTCACTGATATTTTTGAACATCTATTAGAAGTCTTACTTTTATAACCTACGGGCAGTTCACAAAGCTGTGAAGACTTTATATATATATATATTCCCACAACACTAAAAGGCTATAACTCTGAAGGAATTTTACTTGTCATTGTGAGAGACGGTAAATTATGGTGAAAAATTTATCTGGCATTTTTTTGAGTTCCTTATGTCACTATCTAAGCTGACGTGATTCAGACAATATTTATTTGATTTATATCCCACTTTTTAAAAAAAAACTCAATATGGCATACATAGCACTCTTTCCTTTTTTTCTTTCCTTTTTTTTCACCACACAGCCTTGGGTTGAGAGACAATTACAGGTTCAAAATCCGTCAGTGAACTTCCGTAACTGGGTGTGGACTTAAACATTTTAACCAATACACCACACTGGCTATGAGATTACATTTGGTAGTTCTACATTTTCTGCTTAAAATTGTTACTATGAATTCCCATGCAGAACCATCACAGCAGATGTGCTTCCTACCACAAGATTCATTTCTCCCAGTGGGCGTTTCTTCTTTGATTAACTCTTCAAATATTACTCTGGCTAGATGGACAGGAAGGAAAGTCTCATCAGCAGGAGACCAACGGCAGGTTGTTAAGAACTAGTCATAAAATAAGGACCACTGAAACTCTGAGGGAGATCAGCAATGAATAGCATGTCTCAAGAAACCTGTGTGAATCTTGAAGATTTGGCGGTAAAGAACTACTGCATGTCTGGATTGTTTAATTAAGTGAAGATGTTGCCATGCACATGCAAAACATACAATAATCATATAATGACTTAGACAAAATATGGTTTCCATTTTCAGCACAGTTGCCATTTCTCCCAGTCAAATGACCATGTTTCACCAACAGTGTTCCTTTTTGTGCCTTCCAGTCAGTTGTGGATTCCTGGTGACTTCCTGGATAAGTCCCTGCTGTTTCCAATAAAGGAGAATATTTGTAGCTCAGGGATGAAATTAGGGGTTTACTATCACACTCCTTACCAGCACTGGTCTTTAAGAAAGTGTCTTTAAGAAAACAAGCAAGGTCAGAGTGCACCAAGGACCCCTGCTGTTTTCTTGGCAAGCTTTCAGAAGTGATTTGCCATTGCCTGCTTCCTAGGGCTGAGAGACAGTGACCGGCTAAAGATAATCCAGTTGGCTTCATGCCTAAGGCAGGACTAGAACTCTCCCAGTGTCTAGTCTGGTCCTTAACCACTAGATCAAACTGGGTCTTTTATACAACTGGGTCTTTTATACAAACTGGGTCTTTTGTAAAACAGTAATAGTTAAGGCACTTTGTTTTCAAAGATAAAAACTACTTTGGGTTGCAAACATAGTATCATTTACAACTCCTTAAAAGAACTATGTCTTTTCCAGGAGTCATAGAGTCCAGAGCTAGGTTCTGAATCTTGTTACTGCTGGTTCACTCACAGTTGTGCCTTGAGTGCGCGCGCAAAATGTGCACGCGCAGGGCAGTCAAAAACTAGCTTCTGCACATGCGCAGAAGCAAAATCCAAGATGGCAGTGCCCATGGAGACAACGACAGAACTGGCTCC
>JANHFT010005165.1:273240-287631 GCA_032467955.1 Pseudoxenodon macrops | reverse complement strand
ACCGACAAAACCGACTCCGGGGCGTCATCGCGGAGTTACTACTGGTTCTATAGAACCGGTAGGAACCCACCTCTGATAAAGTCACTCTACACCAGTGCCATATTAAGCTATGAAAAAATGTTTTATGGAGTTATAGATACATTTGCACCCTTGCATGCTCCAAAAAATTTTTTTGCCCTTCAATCTGATGTACTTCCTGGTCCTACTAATGTAAAGGAATGTGTAGAAAACCGTGAAGAAGAAATGCAGGAACAGTTAAAGCAGATGTTGCTATTACTATATTTGCCAAGGAAGCTTATATGGAAGACTGGCATTTCCGTAAACAAAGGCCTTGAAAATATGTTTTTACTATGATAGCTGTTGAAAAGATTGCTTTCCTGTAAGATATGTGTTGACAGGAGACTTGGTCATATTGATCAACTTTTGAATAAGCATGACATTAAAGTTCTACTTGTGTTTAGATTTTAAAAGGTAAAATTCCTTTGAGCTGAATATGATTTCTACTGATTTCCACCTAAACATAATAAATGGTGCTGGTGTAACTCCTCACTCCTTTTCTATGCTTACCCTAAAAGCCAAACTACAATCAATATGTATCTTATAGTTTAGCCCAATGATTCTCAATCTCAGCAACTTTTTAAGAAGTGTGGACTCCCATGATATGGTTGAGGATAAATCTTAAAAGTTGCTGAGGTTGAAACACACTGATTTAGCTCTTAGCTCTGCAGTTTCCTAATATTCTGCTTCCTCAGTATTAATGTAATCAGATCCAACTCAAATTAATGGGGGCTAATCTAGACTTATATAACATTACAAGTAGTCTTTGCTTAATGATCCTACCTGGGACTTGAAGCAAAGCAGTTGTTTGGCAAAACATCACATTACCATGCTGCTTAGTGATAGCAATCCTGGTAGTCCTGGTTGTGGTCATTAGGCCAGGACCATTCCTTCATTAGGTAAGGACCTTATGCGTCTCCTGTTCTACTATGTTCACCTCAGCTTCAACTCTCCCCACCAGTGGTGGGTTCCTTCCAGTTTTACTACCGGTTAGGTCATTGCGTGCTTTGTGTGTGAGCTTCATGCTTTGCGCACGCCAAACAAGCACTGCATACATGTGCACACTTTACAAAAACTGTTCACTTCCCTGTTTCTAGTGGGGAGAGCACAGCTGATTCCCGCGGCTTTCCACTCTGCCATGCTAATCAGCTGAGAAGATAAAGAGTAGAAAGGCGCCCGGGCGGGTGAGTGGCCCAATCTCAACATCGGGAGGAACCAGTTCTCTATTAGGTGATCATCGCCACTAATGGTTCTCCCGAACTGCTGCGAACTGGGAGAAACCCATCACTGCTCCCCACCGCCCATCTCTCCTTCCATCTCTGCCCTTTTGGCTGCCCTATACATGGCTACACCTGCTGCCCTGCACTTCCACTGTCCTGCACCTCTGCCTCTCCCACTTCCAACTGACCCACATTGTCTTCTTCCTTCTGCTGATGACAAGGTGTGCCTGGTCTGGCCGTTGGGAAGGCCTCATGCCCAGCTTGGTTCTTGGAAAGGCCTCATGTGGTCAGCAGCTGCCTCACAAAAGGCCATGTGGGACACACCTCATCAGCAGTGGAAGGAAGAAGACCATAAAGGTCAGCTGGTGTTTAGGGCGGAGTGCAGGATATCGGAGGTGGCAGAGAACAGGGAGCCAAAAGAGCAAAGATGGGGGAATATAGGCAAGTAGGGGGAGTTGAAGAGCACCCTATTGTTGTAAATGCAGGTGGGCTGCCAAATGCCTGAATTTTGATCACATGACCACGGGGGTGCTGCAG
Organism: Pseudoxenodon macrops; assembly: GCA_032467955.1. Classification (NCBI taxonomy): domain Eukaryota; kingdom Metazoa; phylum Chordata; class Lepidosauria; order Squamata; family Pseudoxenodontidae; genus Pseudoxenodon; species Pseudoxenodon macrops. Next base: position 285,817 of record JANHFT010005165.1, on the reverse strand, counting down.
CAGCTTCAGGAATCAGTTGTATATACCATTTGTTCAGTGCCATTGTGACTTTGAAGTCACTGAACAAATGGTCATTAAGCAAGGATTACCTGTAATTAATAATTGAAGACTTTCTCTCCTATTTGAATTTTTCCCATCCTGCAATCTTGTCTACTTTAAGATAACTCAACTACAGTTCTGAGTCAAAAGAGAAGACCCATCTGCATCCCATTAATCAGAATATTTTTTTTGGTTCTTTAGAACTTACTGGGTGTAGCAGAAGACAGAACAAAACAAAATCTTACTATACAACAGAGGTTTGCTGCTATTATATAGAACAAAACTGCAAGGATTTATATAAGAATGAAGGATGATATAATTTTCCCACCCACAAAAACATTAAATTTAGAAATATCTGTTTAAAAAACTTTGAAATCATCCGCATCATAGCATTTACACACACTAGTCAGAAATTAATGGGAAGGTTCCTGCTGTTGATGAGGTGTGCTGAGCATGGCGCACGTGCGCGCACACACACACACATATCAAGCCATCATGCTCTGTTTGATTTGGGTTTTGCATGTGGGTGAATCAAACCACTATGGTTTTCAAACCGTGATTCATGGTTTAATGTACCAAATATTTAGTTTTTGTTTTGATATTTACCCATTGTTTATGAACAAACCATAGCTTAAGGTAATATTTGGGCTCAATCAGAGATACACACACAATGAGTGGATTCTCTCAGAGCATTAAAGTTGTGTTCAGGCTCTGTTTCCTTTCTCCTCACTTGAAAAGAGTTATCTTTGATGCCTTTTGGACCTCGCTGAAATTTGTCACCATTCTGACCGGATAGTGCACACTGTATCTGTAAGACTATGAATAATCCCATGAATGACAGCTAGTAGGCAGGAACTGACACAGCTGTCAGAGACCAAATACACCAGGAAAGATCCACTGGCACTGAAGCCTAGGCTGATGAGAAAGAGGCAAATGAACACAGGTAAGAATACTAATATTTGCCATCGTCATTTCTTTCCTAGTGGGCTATCTGAGAGAATTGGAAGCTGGTTCTTACTTTGGGATTATGGTAGCAGAGGAAATGTTGATCTCTACTCTGAGATCATTGTTTGGACATGCTGGACGACTGACTGAAAAGGGGCACAGTCTTCTCAAGTGTGGCCCTCTACTTTTATTTTCTTTTTCGGGTATCAGATAAAGTTATTTTTAATTGTCGAATTGTTAATTTGCTGTTTTATCATTCCAGTTTTTCTATACTGCAGTTGCCTTCCATGTTACATGGAATATTGGTCTATTTATGAGACATCCTTAGAATGCTTATCTTGAAGTGCAGCACAAAAAGCAATAGTATGATAGGCTGCTGTGGGGAGGGGGGAAATCTAGAAAACCGAAAGGGAGAAAACGAATACAAACTTTTGTCAAGAGCCTATTTGGAATGCAGCATTTTTCTTCCACTGAAGAATAGGTACGGAAGGCAAATTTTTCATCTGTATTTGTTTTCCAACAGTTCCTTTGTATAGAGGGGGAAAAAAACCTCACAGTCCATCTTAAGGTTTACACAAACAAGCCAACCGGGAATGATGGGTGTTACAATCTAATTCATCTCGAGTGCACCCGCTTAGGAGACCGTGCTAACCTTTCTAAGCTTGTGAGAGAGCAACAGCTTAAAGAATTCTTCAAAGCTTGCCAATGTCAACTGTCCCAGCGTCCGAGAAAGTCTGAGATAGTTTCACCCCCAGCTGTTCCTTGTGTGCTTCCTCCCTTGTCCTTTAATTTTCTCACGTTGGTGCTTCTTTGACTGTTTGGGTCACAATAGCAGTCGCAATCAAAACACTCTCTTCCTCACAACCACATTTTTATGTTGCTGCCAATGCTGGAGGCTTATAAAAAAAAGGGAGTCGGAGAAAAGACAATATTGAGTCTGCTCTTTGGCAAGCTCGGGAGTTGTTTTTGTTCACTGTTTGATTTGTTTTTACAATCTGCCCAGCCCTCTCTCCACCTCTCCAGGACCACAAAAAGGCACAATGTCAATAACCCGTCCCTCTCCTTGGCTTTTCGTTTTCTGAATGCATTAACCTCAGGGCTCTCACTGAAAAACACCATGGTGGTGAAGGCCTAACCCATCCTCTTCAATCTGCTGGCCTCCAGATGTGTTGGCATTGGTTGACGATTTTGGGAGTTGAATGCAACTGGAGAAATTAGATTGGAGAAGACCAAGTGCACCATCTAGACCAGGGGTGTCAAACTCGCAGCTCATGGGTTGGATGCGTCATATGCTGGCCACCCCCACCCGTTTTAGCGAAGGGGAAAAAAAGTTGCAATACGTCACATGATGACAATGTGTCGTCGCGAGTTTGACACCCCTGATCTAGACTGATGTTCTCACCGGTTATTTATAGCATCATTCAACCAACATTTTTCTGATACTGTACAACAGTAATGAGGACAAGCATTAAATCACTTTAATTATGGCTTAGCAGATACTATAAATCATTAGTAAGGAAACAGCTTAAAAATTCATAAGAGTGTTTATCAGAATCATTTTTGGATTAGCACCAATGTGATCTTTCTTTGCTTCTACCTAAACTCACTTAGGCCATTAATAATTACAATAATACCATGTTTTCCCGAAAATAAGACAGGGTCTTATTTTCTTTTGACCCCTGAAATAAGCACTTGGTCTTATTTTCAGGGAGATCTTATTATTTTTGAGGTGCAGGAGGCGGTGAGTATGGTCACCTCAAGGCTGCTACTGTGTTTCGGGGAAGGCTTATTTTTGGGGGACGGCTTATTTCAACGCATGCGCTCAAAAGTCTAATTGGGCTTATTATCTGGGGAGGTCTTATTTTCAGCGAAACAGGGTATATAATGCAATCAAGAAGATAGTTTGATATTGCATTGGAGATCTGTTTGCCTAGGGCAAAAGATACAATTTATTATAAAACCAAAACCAGATATTTGTGGCTATCATTGCAGGTGGGCGAGTTATTTAGAGTTATACTAAAATACTTGGGAGAGACTGATCAAAAAGAATCTGGCATCATAGGTTATGAAACCTAATACTGAATCCTATCAGTCATAAACATAGAGCTGGGTGAATTATAATGGCTGAGCTTTGCCTAGATCCATATATCTGCTAGCTTGAGAAATCTGTCAATTTTGATTTCATTCAATTTTTCATTTTCATACCAGGCCAAATTCAATTTTATTATATTTTTCATTTTGCAAGTATGTCTTATCTGGTTCTGCAACTTGATGTTTTTTTTAAAGTTCATATATATATATATTCTACCATGTTTCTCCAAATATATGCATTAGATTGTGATTTTATCTAATATATATAGATTTGACCAAAAAAAATCTATAATACAATGAATGCTTGTAAAATACATTTTTACATTGTATTGGAAGAGTACCTTGCAAAATTGATAAAACTGAATTTCAACTGATACTGTAAATATGACAAATTGGTTTCAAACTGCAAAAATCAAAGATGAACAAAATTAATTTCTTCCCCACCCCAGCAAATGTGATCAAGGTTAAGCCCAGTCTGGATTCTCTAATCATTCGCATAAATGACTTAATGGTAAATGAAAAACTGAATAAATTAGTGGAAACTGAGTAAGAAAGTAGGACTACCAAATAATACCCTGGTTCCCTGAAAATAAGACCTCACTGGATAATAAGCCCACTCAGGCTTTTAAGCGCATGTGCTAAAATAAGCCATCCACCAAAAATAAGACCTCCCCAAAACACAGCAGCAATCATGAGGTCACCACACTCACCACCTCCTCAAAAATAATAAGACCTCCCTGAAAATAAGGCCAAATGCTTATTTCAGGGGGTCAAAAGAAAACAAGACCCTGTCTTATTTTCGGGGAAACACGGTAAGAGTAGTAGTTGAAGCAACAAAAGTGGTAGATAGAAAAAGGAAAACAGGAAGAGAAAGGGCTCTCTTTGGTTCCTAGAATATAAAACTAATAGCAAATTTAAGAAACTACGGTAGCTTGACTTATGGTCTAGGCAAGATATAATAAAAAAATCCCCACTGTTTAAATCCTTTTGTTCATTTTGGCAATTTTTCTTTATTTTTGTGCTGTTTGCCACACATTTATGTTATACTATAATTATGAACTTTTGAGAGGCAGTCATTTCAGAGACACAAAAAAGAACATACTCTAATTTTGATTTTAGTCTTGTACAAATGTATAAAGAGTATTATTGTTAAAATGCTATTTTAGTTAGCAAAATTACTAATATTAATTTGCAAATGTTACATTAGTTGATCAGCACTACATTACGTTTACATTGATTATAAAGAATTTGAGTAATTTTCCATGCAATATTTCAGGGATCACAATAAATTAAAAACGAATAAATGTTTTTCTGGTATACTTTATAGCACTACTTTATTTCCTTGGTTCTTTAATTAACCGTTTCCTAATATAGGGCTTGAGGGAACTAATTCTGAAATGGAAAGTTAATTAAAGGGTCAGTAACTAAGTAAACTGCTTTGAACATTAAATGAGGACCTTGCTGACTGAAAGTTACAATCAGGAAATGACTAATAAAGGGCCGGTACCTAGGAAAATAGAAACATTTCAAGTAAGAATATTTTGCCAATCAAAGCCTGCAAATTAAAAAAAAAAATCTAGACAAATAATTCCATCAAACTAATGGAACTATTATTCTTGAGTAAGCTCCTATGGATAGTTTGAACTATAGGATTATTTGAGGGAATATAACAACAATGGTACACGGTAAATGTAATTGGCTTAAACTAATTAAAAAACAGCTTGGTAAGAACTCCAAAGCCTACTCACTATACACTGTATACACTTGAATTTTAGCACATTGAATTGGTAGTGGATGGATAGTTTTAGATAGTGATCTTAAATCCTCTCTTTCAAATGCTTCATCTATTTTCCCCCTCCCCCATTAGGGTAAGGTAGAAAATCCATCCCAGGGGAATTGGAAACCCTTGACAAGGCAGACACTATTGATAAAGGAATATAAACATTTATATTATGACAGCAGCAACAGCTTCACAGGTCCTAAACCTGAATAGCCCAAAGAGATTGTTGGGTTCGATCTATCATACTCAGAATACTGGTAAGTTGAAGCTGCTTCATAGACTGTATTTTATAGGAGCTCTCCGCAACCCTCCATAAAAATGTATTAGATTAGTAATTTGAGTCCCAAATGACCGATTTGAAACAATTGCTTTCTTATCATTTTTCTGAAAGTGCCTGTTTCATGAGAAATTGCAGAGAGAGAAAAAAGCTTTCTTTTTTCTAAAAAAAAAGAATTGTAGTCAGTTATTAAGGGCAGGTGAGAATAGGGAGTACCCATACTTTAAATAGATTCATGCTTTGACTTTCTGTACACAGGAGCGCCACAGTACAACACAGGGATTATTTTATATATGAACAATCCAGAAGAATTATATTGGAGCACAGGGCTACAACTTATTGTCTGTGGGCTTTATTGCTCCCCAGAAGACACACATGGGCCCATTATAGGTATCTTGCACCTCTTCCTACAGTTTACCAACTAGTAGACCGGGAGGCTACAAGACACCCTCTTTACTAGAGGAATGGGGCAGCCATAAATCATCATCTTCTTGTGAAATGGGCTCAAAATTGTTTTATTCTCATTACTCATTAGAGACATGATAATACTGTATTGCAGTGGGGATATGGTAATACAGTTGCCTTCAGCGAGAGGAAAAGAGAAATCTTTTTAACAGCGTAAAAGGCTTAACATTGTACAGGAAACCATAATATCCCTATTATTAAAAGCAGATTTATAAAGCATTAAATTGAGGAAAGTTGCCTAGTTTCAGAATATTAAAATTGTAAAAAAATAAAAAGGCAGACTCCCAGCTTCTAATATTACTCTTAATTTTCAGAAATTTCAACAATAATAATTGATGAGGACAGGTCTCAGCTATCCACAAATTTATTTTAAATACTGTAAAAGCAATTGCATAGAAGGCTAATCCTTTCAATTTTACAGTAATGAAAATAGTGGTAACTGTACTGCAATATTAATAATAATACTGAAGGTCACAATACAAATATTGTTTTAAAATAAATTATTTTGGGAAAGGGGAATTGGCACCCTGGCTGTTTACAAAATAGCCACTTCTCAAAATGAAAGAGATAATATCCTTAACATGAATCCTGAGAAGAATTAATGCTTGTTTCTTTAATAAGCAGCTCTCTACAAGATACAGAATCTATTACACAGAGGGACTGGTTTTTTTCTAGTTTCCATCAAGTGAAGTAAGATTTGTATGTAAATATATTAATAGTACTATTAATAATTTAACAGGGGCAAGGCATGCGCTGTTTACATAATAAATATGATTAAGAGTTTTCATCACATGAAGGTAGTGAACGGTTATGCTACCACAGGTTTATTATCAATATGGCTTTAAATGTTAATCAGACAATCAAACAATTGTTTCTAGAGCCTAACTATACGCAATACAAGTGTCCTTTGAACAATAAACTAGGTATAACACTATCTGAAGAAATCTCCCATCCAGCAAGTGGACATTACTATCTAGGGCAAGATTAGGTCACTAGATGTCCTTCACTGGTATTAGGACACTATGTCCATAAGTCTGAATCAACCCAGCTAATGAACAGAAATCGAAGGAGGTAAAGTCCGAAACAAGTGAAAGGTGCCCTGTTATCTAATGTATGGAATCATGCACACAATGCAGAAAAATGTGCAACTGCTCCCAGCACATTCACAAACAATTATATGGCAAGAACAATACATTTTTACTATTATTGAAGAGATGAAAATTAATTTCATACAAGGACTAAAAATGTGAGTTTTACAGAGTAGGACATAGGAGTAAGACATCAGTGCAACTAAGTGATGCAATTTGGAAACTCACAGAAATCTGTCCTGCCTTAAAGCATGGGCATGTACGTAGGCAAGATTGTAGTTTAGTTTAGAGATTAAAATGCCATCATTAGGTTTCCTAAAAGGGAGAAATATATTTAGATAGACCATAAAAACATCTTTTTAAACATGAGTGGGACCTTATAGGCTATTTTAATTACTGAGTAAGAGCAGTGATGGGATTCAAATAATTTAACCACTAGTTGTCTGCCCTAATGATTTCTTCCAACAACCAGTTCACCAAACTGCTCAGAAAGTTAACAACTGTTTCTCCCAAAGTTACCCTCCCTCCTAGAAGTCTTGGACCAGAACAGTGTTTCTGTCTAGGGAATTCTGGAAGTTGAAGTTTACATATTTTAAAGTTGTCATAGTTGAGAGACACTGAACTAAAAGACTTACCTAGGAGCTTACTTGCAGGTTCCTTGTTTTTTTTACTTTAAGCAGGGAGGATGGGACCTACTCCATTCCTCCTCAACCCCCGGGATTGCCCTCAGTGCCACTGGTTTCCAACTTCTAATGGCAATGAGAGACAGGAAATCTTGGCCAGGGATGAAACAGAGTTAGTTATATTTCTTCTACCAGTGATCCACAATACACACTAATGATCAGAAAACAGTATAGCAAGTTAAACAACTGGTTACTGGGAAAACTGGGTAAGACTTCACGCAGTATCATGGCCTTCATTTCTATGACTAAAAGAAATATGTACCTGATAGCCATTAGCTACCCAACCCTGCATTAAGTAGGGATAGAAATGAAATGACTAGGTTGAATGGGTTATAGGGTTTGTGGCTGTTTGGGAAGAATGAGATAGTTGCTTCTGGGCATAGCAGTCTTGCAATCAATTTATTCATAGCCCTCTGGGGAGGTTCTGAATCTTTCCTCTGGCAGAAATCAGGTTTTATTCTAGCCCAGAAGTGGGGGGTGTTAATTTGAACTGGAGGCAGGGCCACTGGCACCAGATTGTCAAACTATAATTTTATATTAGCCACCATAATACTTACTAGAATTTTATGACAATATCTACATGTCCAAGCAGAGTTTAATGAGAAAATCTATAGTTTTGCTAGGGGAATTTTCTCCTAGTTTGCATAATATCTTGACTACAACCCAGTAAAGCTTTTGACCCAAGATCATAAAAAGGTGATAAAAACAAGCTATAAAAATCAGTTTGTATGTATATTTGAAACAGCCACTACAAAACTATGGATTGTTTCCACAAAAATAAAAGAAAACAAAATGCTCCCAGGTGGCGATTAATCTAAGGAGAAAGGAATAAATGAAACAATTGTAAAAACAATTTCTAAGAAGAATGCAGGAATATATAAAAGAAAATTTGGCAGTGATGGTGAAATGGAGGAATATAGGCCTAGAAATATAGATATTTAATTCTTGAATATGATTTGCAAGATTCATTTGCAAGAACTAGGCCTTTTTAAGATGAAGAAGGAATACCAGTTAACATGAACCTGTGCCCTGCTAGGTTAGTTGTACCTTCGCTGAAAGTCAGCATCCTTCACAGAGGGAAATCTTGTTTCACCAACTTTTAAAACATTTTAAAAACATTTTTAAAACTGTGTGTAAGAGAAGGAGATGGATGAGAGATTCTGGCAGACTACTAAGGAAGCTCAGAAGATGAAACGGCTAATCAGCAGAAGAGTTATAACTTAGTAGCATATCACTTTTTTGCATCTTAAAGATTCAAATTTAATCCTCCCTTATCTTCCAGGCATAAAAGGTAAAATGTTAAGCTCAGTTTTCCTCAGAAAAAGCTAGAGGGAAATTCTCTCTAAAATCCTAACAAATTGATGATATTGAGCTAAATGTATCAATGCTCTGACACTCTACGTGACAATTTCTTATGCTTGTAATAAATTAAAATTCAATTCAACCTCACCCCAGCTCAGTGGTGGGCAAGAAAAAGGCAAGAATAAAAAGGGCAAGAATCTCTCTCTCTCTGTCTCTCTCTAGAGTTTGAGACCCAAGGCCGCGTGACAGGATGAGCTCCCGTTACTTGCCCCAGTCTCTGACTACCTAGCAGTTCAAAACATGCAAATGACAGTAGATAAATAGGTACCACTTTGGTAGGAAAATCCATGAGCCTGACATAAAGTCATGCCGACCACATGAGTGTCTTCCCAAAGCAGGATATTCTTTGGGAGGAAGCAGAGAGAGGTTGATATATGATTCAATAATACATTCAGAGTTATTCTATTCTCCCAGAGAAGCTGAATCTGTATCCATCAGCTATTCCAGCTCTGGATGCTGCTAATTTCCTTTCCCTATAGGTTTGGGTTTTGTTTTTTGGTGTTACAATGTCCTTCTTCTTCCTCTTCTGTGTAAATTCCAAATTGGGGCTGGGCTGGGAATGAGCCTACAGATTGGTCTCATCATTGTCAACTCAGAATTGTTTTTCCTACAATTTGTCACTTTATATCAGTCATCCTCCAAAAATTCAGGTGACATGTATGCACAGATAAGAATGTATGACTAACACAAGGTTTGCAATGAATTTCATGTCTGAGCAAGGATCAGAACCTAAACGTTACTGGTCAAAACACAAATTCTCTTAATTACATCGTATTTGTTTTCCAAATTAATGAAATGATATATCAATGTATAAAAAGCTGGTTAAAAAATAAATGTAGTATTAACTGAGCATTCTACGTCTCTTCAGGAAATATCTTGATTCCTACTTACTACAAAGATGCACTATTTATTAGAACAGTTCTTTCCTTTCATGAAGTGTTTTAGGATGAGGCCATAAAGTACCTATCCAGGTGGGTTGGGCAAAATAGTAAGATGGGAGAGAGTAGGACATTTTGTTATTAAGCAGACATTCACTTTCATATTTGTCTCTGGAATCGGCTTAATATCTCGTAATATTGTCAGTATTCTTTTTTTCTCTAGCCCAATCTTTCTCAAAGAGATATACTGGATATTAATCTCATTCCATTGCTACCATTCTATTAAAACTACGGTATATCTAAACCATAGGCCCCAAATGGGGATGCCACCATGCGTGATGTGACAAAAAGGAGGTGAATATGGAAATGATACATACTAATGAACTGAAATTTGTAGAGTGCAATTACTGGCAATTAAAATTTATTAATTGTCATTTATCTCTATTTGATTTTTAATCAGGCTTGCCTCTATTACCTCCTCCCACTCTGCTACACAGATTGTTTGTTCCACCCCACCTCCTCCACCAAAATATTCATTGGTCCTTTTTTTCAGATCCAAGTTTTACAGCTGGCAAAAGGGAGAATCACTCCAGAAAATGTTAGGTGCGAACACGACACCAGAAGACACTGGTTCTACTACATAATCCCTTCCAGAGACTAAAGAGAAGGTGATATATACATTTTGTACCAGATGCCATATTTACTATCATTATTTGCCAGTACAGCTAGACTCAACTTCCGTATCAGACCAAAAATCAGTAACAGAGACACTGCCGCTGTACAAAAAAACTTCCAAGATTAATAGATTCAGAGACTTTACTTTACATGGACAGTGGCCTTTGCCAAGATGATCCTCAAAGTGGACCCAACACCTTGGCATCCTCTTGTTTGTCGCTATTGCCAGCATTAGATTCTCCTTCTCCCAGCACCCCCATCAATCAGCAGCCACAGGGATGATCTGTTAATGTTTTTCCTATAGACAGACACATTATGTTTCTACGCTGCCTCTGCACACACCATGTTTACACCCCTTCTCTCTCCAGGGAGTAAATCAACCAAATTGATACCAGCCGTGATTAATTGTGTATCTCGGACCAATCTTTCCTTGAGTCCCTCATGCGGGTGGCTTCCTCCTCCTCCTGCAACAAACCAGGGAAGAAAGGAGGCTGTGCATGGTTTGACGGATAGAGCCTGCCCAGGACGCAGCGAGATAAATTTGAGAGGCCTATGCTGGGCTGTCAGTGTTAAAGATGATGGATGGAGGAGGTGAGGCGGGAGGGACCCGTTGAGCTTGGTGTAATGGAGAAGGTTCCTGGGGGATGGATGTTTGCCTGGTGATTCGGCGTTAATCTCTGGGCCCTGCTGAGGTGCTGACGACTGATAACAAGGAAATAGGAATGACAACAATTTTTAGCCAAGAGATTCTTCACAAAAATGCCAAGCTGCCGGAGGTCTGACAGGCTCTGATTGAATGGGCATAGGGAGGGGGCAGCCACTTTGGTGAACATGCAAAAGATGGATCATTTTATTCCCCCGCCTGACCATCTACATTTATTATCATTCCTCCTAATTCCACCTCGCTTAGCAGCTTGTCACCACTGTTTCTCTTCCGCCTGGGAGCTGATGGAATCAGACCTTTTGCGCAGGTGACTCTGCAAGTTAATGTAACCAATGGCCGGGTTCTCTGGCGAAAAGCAGGCTGCTTAAAACAATGAGCCAGAAATGCTCTACTAAAAAAAGGAGGCATTTGAAGAGAGGTGATAGAGAGAATTGCTGAAGAGTTTGACCAAAGGGAATACAAAGAATGCTGCCAGCCAACCATCCTTCTTGTCAACTAGCTTTCCATTCTCATAATGAAAATGAAGCAGAACTTGTGGATGCTGTGCAGATAATTTATAGCCACATGTCTACTACTTTCCCAGTTGGCTGTGCTCACAGAGAATCAGTAGCCACTTATAACTCACTTTTCCCGTCCAATAAATGAACACGGAGATGGCACAATCAGCCTTATCCTACTCAGCTCTAGGTTCATGCCAAGAATAACCCCCTTTTCTCCCTATCAAAGTTGGAGGTGGGCCAAGTCTGATGTTTCTTCCAATGGACTCTAAGACCACCCAGATAAAATTGGAATAATGAAATGGTGTCACATTTACAATGATATTCACTGCCTGTTGTATAATTGCAAGAGAATAGATCAGTACAAAAGAAACAATCAAGCAATTACGTCATTTAATTGCTGGGAATTCAACCTGTGTTTGGATCTACAAAGTATGGAAGTTCCCAAATCAAATAAATTTTGCATATACTTTCAGAAAAATTAGAAAAAAAGAAAAAACCTGGACAGAAAATATCCAAGAGAGATAGACTTACTAATGTACTGTTTTAGATGATGTGATCAGTGAATGATTTATATCAGGATGCAACATCTGCTGCAGAAATGAATCCTGGAATATAATATTAAAGAAAAGTTCCTCTGAGCCTGTACAGAGTATCTTTTTCTTATCACTGAGCAAACACAAAAGAGTTAAGCTTCAGCAATTCTTGTTTTAGAAATTAAATTTTTGGCAAGGTACTGTATATGTCATCTAGATAAAAACCTCTATTAAAATTCTAGTTCTAACAAATCACAGTAAAATATGAAGTTTTCACTTATATCTGTTTTGAACAATTCATGTCCAGCATTATCTTACCATTTGGTGTTCAGTTCTCTCATAAAATCATTGTCCCAAATAAGTTTTTATTTTTAATTAGAATCCACTTCTTAAGATTCTGAAGTTCCATTCTGTCCACCAAATCCTTTTATAAGTATTTATACACTTTCATAATTCCTACTCTAAATTTAGCTTCCAAGGCATTCAGCCACACATAATAAAAATGCATGTAAAAGAGGAAAATAGAATAGAATAGAATTCTTTATTGGCCAAGTGTGATTGGACACACAAGAAATTTGTCTTTGGTGCATATGCTCT
>JANHFT010005165.1:261310-273140 GCA_032467955.1 Pseudoxenodon macrops | reverse complement strand
TGTCCGGTATGATGGTATTGAATGCTGAACTAAAGTCTACAAAGAGGACCCTTGCGTAGGTCTTTGGAGATTCAAGACGTTGTAGAATGTAGTGCAAAGCCATATTAACAGCATCATCTGGTGATCTATTTGCTCGGTATGCAAATTGCAGAGGGTCTAACAGTGGATCCGTGATGGTTTTCAAGTGGGACGTCACTAGCCTTTCAAAGGTTTTCATAACTACAGATGTTAACAAGTGGTCTGTAATCATTCAGTTCCTTGATTAAAAATTAACCCATTCACATGGATTTCCAACTATTTGTGGAGAAAAAGGTGCCACTCTAGAAATATTTACCTGAAATACACACAGGCCACAAAAAGGCACCAAGAATTTTGATCTTAGTAACCTACATACGTATTAGCAAAACTATGTTAAACAATATAGTAATTTATAGAGAATGTAAATTGGGTTGTACTGCTACGTTATAGAACATTTGCACTATTTCTCATGAAAATAGATTATTGTGGTCTGAAATGTTAATTAGGGAGGCTGTAATAACTTTACTAGCAATAGGCTTTCAGGAGATGCAAGATATATGGATTGCAAAACAACATAAACTGTTTCCACAAATTAAGCAAAGCAATTGAAGGATAAAATTAAGGCATTTTGAAACCACATCTTAATAATCTACATGACAAATAACTTGATTTGAAAGTTTTGTGTACTGAAGAAAGTGTCATTATTGATCTAGCTTTTCCATTTGTATGAAATACAAAAATAAATATTTTTTCATTTTCTGGAATACTGAAATGCTGTTCATATATCAGGTGTGAGCAAGTCACATAGTCCACAGCACCTGACACAGGACAGCTGAATTTTATGATGAAGCTTTTGCTTCCTTACCCATTCAATGGTGTGAAATGGAGCATCTCCCATCTTTAACTTCTCCATCCCAAAATCACTCAGGAATTGCTGTTTTTCAAACCATTTTGGATAAAGGTTTCACTTTTTATATATTTTTAATCAGAGCTTTAAACAGAGGAATAAGAGTTGAAGGCCTCTCTGACAGGCAAACTATTTATAATCCTCTTCCTAAATTATGTCTCCCCTAAACAATAATACACAGAAGGCTTGTAAGATTTTAACAATAGTGATGGGAGTGGCTTTTCTACTAGAAAACTCTCACTCCATCCCTCTCCTATCCCCCAAATGTATCATACATTTTCGGCCTCTCTCAATGAGTTCATCACACCAGAAAACCTTCTATAGCCCTTTTGAAGGTCAAAAAAGTTGTTGCTTTTCATATATAGCCCAACTTTTACATATTGTGCACAGATTCAGTTTTATTTGGCTATGAACTGAGTGGCTTCCAAATTACTCCTGTAATTGGAGGGAAGGACGTGGCTCAGGATGGCTCCCAGACTATGTCCCAACATAGAAATGGATGTCAAAGTATAGAAGGCATCAGCATAGATTCAACCTGTCTGTATTTGGCCCAAAAGAAAAGGCTGAAAGCTATAGAGATCAAGCCTCAAAATGACTCACAATTCTCTCCTTGAGGCAACAATACTGGTCTAAGTCCTGCTAAAGTGACTAGACTATGTATTTGCAACATGAAAAAAGTGTAACAAAATTGAGTAAAGTAGAAAACAGTTATGTTGTTAAGAAAAACCTAGAAGCACTAAATGGGATTTCAGATCTACTGAAAAAGCTAGAGCAATAAACCACTGTTTACTGACAAAAGTAAATTCACGTAGTCATTTGGCACGTGGCCAAATGCACTGTGCTCCTGTGTAGTGGGATATCTGAGTAATTAATGCTGAGTACAGCCTATGATTTTGTAGTCTATTGCAATGATTCTTAAAGTAGAATGAGTGTAGCATAAAAACCTATCATTTGTTCTTATACTGCACACTATTTATAAAACCCATATGCTAGAAGCATGATGCAATTTAGTTAGAGAAGACAAAAAGGAAGATTTGAGCACTTGCTTTTAGTGAATTGAGCGCAAACAAACTGGTGTATTGGGAATGTGGGCTGATGCTGATGTGTAATTGTTTTGTTATGTGCAGTCTTAAATTTATTAACCTGTTAGTATCACAACTCAACCCACTTCGGGTAGAACTCTGCCACTATAATAAGCAAATAATCAACTTCCAGTGGAGCATATGTTGAAACAAACACAGAATGATGTGACAATTTACCATCTTCAATATAACAGTTAGGAAATAAAGTCTAACAAAAATGTAGAAATGGGAGAAATTGCATGTACTTAAGCATATTTAATCTCATAGTACAACCTGCTGTGCTTAAGCAACATGGAAATAAATAAGCACAAACCCTTTGGAAGGGAGAAACAAATTGGGTGTTCACTTTTTTGAGCTAGTCTAGGCCATTTAACAAGCAATATTTAGAAGACAGGGAAATGTAGAGGCTACCCCATCTGCCCTTGATATGGACCTACAAATAAGTGTTTATGATTTGGCATAAAGAAATTACAGAGCTGAAATGGAGAAACTGTAATCTTCACAATGTTGTTGAACTACAATTCCCAGCAAACATCCAGTGATGAGGAACGCTGGGAGCACTGACATACAGCAATATCACAAAGACTACAGGTTGCATAACCTAGAAGACAACATTTGTTGTGCTCTCTGCCTCATATTGGAGTAGGCTTGCTCACGACAAAAAGCGACACATAACTATTGCAATACTTTTAGTAGAGTTTGCTTTTCTCTGAACAGCGACTAAAATTAGAAGTGAATTAAATTTTGCTTTCCGTTTCAAGGAGGTCTTTATCTGTGGGAGATGAGGGAAATTCTGTTATTTGACAAGACTTCTGCAATATTTGTATGGGGGATTGGGGAAGGGAGCTTTTGGCAGTGGCAAATTATGGTCCAAAATTGCACGATTTTTATATGTTTCCTATCAGAGAGCAGAGTAATACAGACGCAAAATGAGTGAACTCCATTCCCACATTCCTCAGCCTTGTAAGAGGCATCACAGTGTAAAATGTTAAATCGGTGGCCATCCTAGAATAGGATTACATCGGCACTGAAAACAGATATAGTGACACAGCTGTGTAAGGTTAAGGTGGTGGATGGCTTATCCATACTATGCTATTTCTAAGCTGTAGATTAATGCTTTTTTCCACCATTCATCTTCCTGCTATGGTATTAAAAAGCAACCCACTGCTGGGAACACATTAGTGACTTGCAGCAGATTTTTCTTTGTGATGATAATTACAAAAAATAGAGAGACAATAACTATTAATATTTTATTGCAGTCTTTAATGAGCTAAAGCAGATCATATCGCAGTCCACTGGAACTTGGTTATTCTTCTATCCTTATCCCCCCCCTCCTCCCAAAGGGAAGGGGGATTTCCTTCCTGACAAGTCTTAACTGCATTATATATTCATACTGTCTGGCATGTTTTCAGAATGCAAACAATCCTCTTTATCGTTATTCTTATGGTTTATGCATGCTACCTGATTCTACAAAAGACCCAGACACCTTTAAGCCTATAGTCAAGAGGAGAATCTGTTTTGCAACAAGAGGCTCAAAGGTGGGCTAGTTAAGAATGTGTCCCATAGGGACTTGGGGAATGAGGGTTAATGGTGCAAAGCACATCCTGAGCTGCAGGATAGGGAAATATAATCTTTTCTTGGCTGGGGGCTACAGCGTGCTCCTCTGTCTAGTTGAAGGCCGTGAGATGACCCTCCACTGATATCACCAGGAGATACAAGGGCAATTTTCTGCTCTTTTGAATGAGGTTAAAGGTGGCGATATCAGAAGTTTTGGGATGCAAATCTGTACCATTCCCGGCTTTGAAATTGCCTAAATTGGCCTGAAATTATTCCACTGACATGTGATCGCAAAAGAGCAGAATTTCAGTAACCCAATTCAGGGCACTCAATAGGGGGTTAAGGATGGGAAATGGAACAGCTTTGCTACTGCCATTTCCATTTTTGAAAAAGAAATCGCACGGCCTCAAATTGGCATTTTGCTGCTGAATTTTGTTGGCACTGTATTCGGATGTTGAGGAATCTTTGTGCTGTAAGCTGTAATGTTCATTACATAACTACTGACTTGCATTTGAGCCACTTTTAAGCGTTACTCATTTATATTTTTCTCAAAATTAAATTTATATTTAAAACCATTTTGAAAGTGGAAGATAAAGGTATTTAAATAGTAGAGCATAAGAATTAGCACGACCCAAAAAACTTTGGAAAACTAAAACAGCAGGCAAATAAAATCCATTAATAACGTAAAATCAAAGATAGCACATCTGTATTTTTAAAAGATTACTTAAGATTTTAAAAGATAATAAATGTCAGGTCTTTTGTCTGAACTGTGAGATTTTAATTTCATGTTTTTCAGTTATTACTGAAACATTTTCCAATCAAATACTAAGTGTATTACTATTAAGGTTGGAATGGTTCTGAGTATACTATAAGATGCTGCAGTAGCAAAGTTATTTATTTATGTCTGAGTAACAAACTAGCTGAATAATAAATCAGCACTAATTTCTTACTATGACTCGGTTCATATACTGCAAGAAGACATTGAATTTTGTTCAATTTTGACTCTGTATGTTGCATAAACCCAATTCCTGGTGGCTTGGAGGATATAGCTAAAATATATATTACTTGTGAATCCAAATCTACATGGTTAATGCATGGTTACCATTTTAACCATGGTTAAAATAATGCAGTGTACTGTAAGCCAAAACATATTTGAAAACTGAAGAACAAGCTTCATAAAAATGTATGGCAAAGGTGAAATAATGATTCAAGATGTCTTTCTATGAAATGACTATTGGCAAAATAGCCTCCCATAATCTAATACCCTGCAAATATGAGAACTGTAGTTCTCTTAAATTCCAAGTCCACATAGGAACACCTGTAACAGGTGTAAATAAGATGGAAGGAACCAAAGGCACAGGGTTAGGGAAGAGTTTGGAAATTTAACTACCATTTTGACAGGTTTTCCATAGTATCAGTGGATGTACATAGTAGGAAAGACTGCAGCTTTTTTAAAGCAAGGAATCAACAAGTAATCAATCAATTAGTATTCTGCACAGCTGGATGGAGAAGTAGGATGAAAATAGCTCTTATGATCTCTTATTTCTTCTCTGAGAATTGAACATCCTTGAATGGAAGGGAAAAAAATAAAGTCTGTTCTAAAAAAGAAGACTACAGTAGACTCACTTCCAGGGCGAAATCCAGCAGGTTCTGGAGAACCGGGAGCGGAAATTTTGAGTATTTGGGAGAACTGGCAAATACCACCTTCGGCTGGCCCCAAAGTGGGCTGGGAATGGAGATTTTGCAGGATCCTTCCCCCGCCACGTCCACCAAGCCACACCCACAGAACCGGTAGTAAAAAAAACTTTGGATTTCACCACTGCTCACTTCCCCAAAAATGTAACTCTGTCACATGTGTGATGGAGCACAAAGCAAACAGGTATACGAAACAGATCAGACCTATAATGTTTTGTTTCCATAAGCTGCCATGCTTTTTACTTGGCAAAGAACATCTTGGAGTTTATCCTCAGTGGGAGGTAAGAAACAAGGTCTAGGTTTCCCTGCACCTGTAACCAGGGAGCCTGGCCAAAAGGAAGTAGGCTGGGGCTAGCATATGGCTGGTGTTCAGAAATATATAATTACTTCAACAGCCTCCATGAGCAGCAGGGAGACTTAATGTGCTGACAGTGCTGCATTTTTTACCTTTAGTCAATATGAGAAAGGCCCCAGACTATGACTCTAAACATCTGGATTCCATCAATCCCTGATCCATCATCACCTATTGGCATTCGACCATTGCCTAGCCAGAGCAATGCTGCTTGTTTTATTAATATGTCAAATACATTATCCATGTAATACACTTGTCTTCCTTTTCCCCTCCCTCCGAACTTCCCCACTGCTTCTGTACAACAGATTTGAATTTATAATAGATCAGTTTGCATTACATGTCTGTGCATCATAATTTGTCAAGTTTAATAGAACTTAGTAAGGAGAGAAGGGAGAAATGCCTTCACGTCATGTGTGTTTACTGTTGAAATGTCCGCATAACTTTATTTATCTTCTTATTCCTATAAATCGGAGGAATTGCCTTGTTTGGGAATCACCAAATTTATTCTTAAATCATTGCTTATGGTTTTCCCTATTTCTCATACCTCTCTTCTAAATAATGTACTGTATAAAGGTTCCCCTCGCACACAAGTACTAGTCATTCTCGGCTCTAGGGGGCAGTGCTCATCTCCGTTTCTAAGCCAGAGAGCCAGCACTGCCTGATGACAATTCCGTGGTCATGTGGCCGGCATGACTAAATGGCAAAGGCGCATGGAACGCTGTTACCTTCCCACCAAAGGTGGTCCCTATTTTTCTACTTCTATTTTTACATGCTTTCGAACTACTAGGTTGGCAGAAGCTGGAGCAAGTAACGAGAACTCACTCCGTTATGCGACGCTAGGGATTTGAACCACCGAACTGCTGACCTTTCTGATCGACAAGCTCAGTGTCTTAGCCACTGAGCCACTGCAACCCCTAGTGTACTTACACCATACCACAAAATAGTTTGCACTGAGCGGTAAGTAAAATTGCCTGCCTCTCTGTGGCCTGGATTTCTAGTGCTGAGAATTCCAACTACATTTTTTAGAGAACCGCTCACTTGGAGTTTTAATACAATTGTGACAAGGAAGATACATTCAAACTAAAGATTGGATTCTATTAGATAAGATAGATAGAATAATAATTATTGTCACTTTGAATGTACACTAATCAGCATTCATTAAAAAGAAATGTCTTTGCATTAAAGAAAAATAATGACATATATGCATTTCTTTTGGGCTGTAAATTAAAAATGACACTTGTGAAGGAGAGGGTTTCTTGGTGTGCAATAAAAGGGACCTACATCACCTCTTTAGGAGTTGTGGTATTATTCACTTGACCCAGATTGGCAATAGTCTGGCAATGCCTTTAAATTCAGAATTCATGTCTGAAAGTTGTCTGAATTTCAAGAAGGAGTTATAGCAAAAAATGGATTAAAAAGGCACTGCCATCTGAAGATTTCCACACATTGCTTTTAATGTCTTCACAGGGAGGTACAGTATATACGAAGTATGGTGGAGACTAGAGGTGGGTTCTTACCGGTTCTATAGGGTAGGTAGTAACTCCGCAATGACGTCATGGAGCCTGTTCCTTTGGTGCCTCCATGGGCGCCACCATTTTGGATTTTGCTTCTGCGCATAAGCTATTTTTTATTGCTGCACACGCGCACTCACGCACTTTACGTGCGCACTCAAGGAGCGACCCTGAGCAAACCGGCAGTAAGAAGATTCAGAACCCACTTCTGGTGGAGAGAGAGAAGTGGCCCAGTTTATTATAAAATGTTTAGATTTTTGCTCTTCTTTATAACCAGAAAGCCATGGATTCCCAAATCACAATTACAGAGTCAGAAGCAATGAAATACTCACTTAGGTTTTGTGGTAAGTTTATTTGCAACACTACAGATGATTCACAAACTGCACTAGTAACCTCTAATTCCAATTGAAATCCATGCAACCACATAAACATTTCTCATCCAACTTTGAGCATGGCTTTTCCTATCTAAATTATCACAGGTGTCCAAAATAGTTAGCAACCATATTCAAGGAAGGACAACATCCCTCTCACTGCTTCAGGTGCTTTGCAAATGCAATACATGCACATTTCCTTATGTAATAAGTAATAATAAAATAGCAAATTATAAAATAGTAAATTGCAAAATTGTAAAATCTGTTCCAGGTCAAGCTTGACTCTTGATAATTTCATGGACACATCCATTTTTGCTTTCTTAGCAATACAACCCTGCCTTGTTCTAAGGTTTTTTTAATGGAGTTCCCACTCTAGTCCACAACTTGAAAATTTCCTTGAGCTTTCCTGTTCAAATATTAACCTAATTCTGTATATTTATTTGTTTGTACAATTATACGGCCACCCATCTTATAATCACAACTCTAGGCAGCTAACATATGAAAACAATCAAAACATGTATCAAAACAAATTAGAATATTGCTTAATTTTTTGAAGATCTGTCATGGTCAGCCAGGGCTAAAGTTGCTGTAACTATTAACCATGGCACCCCCTCAAAAATTCTAACAAGCATTGTCTGTACACACCTATTTAGTTTGATATCCTTGAAAAGAATAAATTGTTGCTTAGTTCGCTGCGCTACAAATAAGCTAGTTTGAGAGGGTTTGATATTTCTGAATCAGAATATACTTTGTTTTTGGGACTACTTGTTTTAATACTGACTGCCTCTATTTTTCTAGTCAGGATTATTTCCTGAGGAAGTGATGTCAGATTTCCTTAAAAGGTAACAGTCAATGTCTCTTCAGTAAGAATTGCACATTACTATCAAGCTCACAAAAGCAAATTTCCCATTACAAGATTTAATTAGATTGTTATATACTGGTTTAAGATTAAAGAGATTGCATTAAAATGAAATCCCAATATATATATATACACATCAAGACATATACATATCGCAGCTGTCCTCACGTTTGACTAAAAAGTGCTTGATCTCCACTTTTTTGGGGGAAAGAAAATCCAAGAGGTGTTTACCCCTGCTGACACTTTTGCTTGACTTATTAAATGTAAACTTCTTCAGCTGTGGGATATAAATATTTTGTTTCTAATGCCACTAACCAGCATTTCCCCACAGGCATCTACATGCCTGGGGGGAAAAGAATGCACTCAAAGAAAGTTAAGATCTCTGTCCAGGAAACACATCTACCTTTCCTGAATGAGGATGCTCCTGGTATGGACTCCCATCAGTATGGATTCCTAATCCGTGGGAGTACTGATGGCGGTACTGATGGGAGTCTCAACAAATATGCACATATGCAGAAAGGAGTAAATTGAGAAAAGGGGACAGCAGTAAGAGATCTCCCAGCTGAATTGTGCATCAATTCCTGACTTTATTTAATTGCCATAGAAGATGAATGCATAATTTTAATGTAGAATTAATGGAATAATCTCAATAATTTCCTTGTTAGCAATCGGGATTTCTTAGCTATGTTTATTTTTTACTAGAAGACTTGTGGGAAAAGGCACAACTCTGGAATAGCTGGCTGGGTCATCTTGGGTAGGTTACCTTCTCTCAGCCCAACTCACCTTCACAGGGTTGTTGTTGTTCTTGTTTTGGAGAAAACAGGTGGAAAAAGGAGTATTAGATACATTTGCCACCTTGAGTAATTTATAAAAATAATAAAGGCAGGAAAACAAACAAATGAATAACTGGAAAGAAAGCTTCTGACTAAATTTCAGGATTGGAGATTCTATGAATGGTTTATCTTTCATTTTCCAGCAGGGGGCACTGTAAAGTGGCCATGAAAACCAAGTCCGGAGAACATTATGTGCTATTTCAGCATTAACCTCTCCTGAAAGAGGGCACTAGAGAATTGGCAGAAGAGAAGGCATCAATGTAGCAGCTGTGCTGTTTTGTCTGTGCTTTGCATTTATTTTATTTTCTTAACTTCAGGATCATTCATATTTTATAGATGGGAGAAAATGAAGGTGATAAACATAAAGGAAGATTCATGGCTAGGTCTCCCGGATTTTCTCTATTTTGGAGACAAACGGTACTTGTGAAGGAAGTTCAATTTATGCATGAGATATATTAGATCTACTATGTATAACGCTCTTTCCACACAGTGCACTGATACATTGGTCACCCTAACAATTAAAACTGTTAAAATCAAAATCTCCCCAAATCCTATGAAATGCAGCAGCTGAAACAAGATTTGACTGAGCATAAGACAAAGACTGAAAAGCAGTCACATTGGGACTAATCTAAAAGCTTGTCCAATATATAGCCAGGGCTTTATCCTTGAACTTATTTTCTTTTCATCCCCAGCCTCCTACCTTACTTCTCAGGACAGAAATTAGTTTTACGGCGGTGAAGTGTTTACATTTTTCCCCCAGCAAACAGGCAATAGTAAACAATAAATGCTCGGCAGCAAAATTGAATTTATAACTGCATTATGGTGCCAGATAACGCCCTAAAATAACAGCCCGATAAGGAAATTCGATTTGATTGCCTCTGCACATCAGCTCGGGCTCATCTGCAGTCAGGGCCTCTCCATAATAATTTTCAATTGGGTTTGTAAACCTTATTTGTCCTTAAATATTTCTGTCATTTTTCATGGCAGAAGACAAATCTTTCCCAATACAGCAGTAGATGTACAGGCTCCATTTAGCCAAGATTTGTGTGGGTGAGGGTAGGAGCATCTCTCTGCTTGCCAGAGGCATGGGAGGGGGGGGAGGGGGAAACATCTTCATGTTTTCAGGCAGGAGCCATGTGGGGTAAAGATGGGGGGAGGGGAATAGGGAGCAGGCGCTGACAGCCGTAAATCCAATCCATCACACTGCTGACAAGGAAAAATCACAGACCAGAAATTGAGTTTGACTCACATGGGACAACTGAACAAATTAATAGACCATTAGCCAAGCGGTGACCTGAGAAATAATGGGCGGATGCTGCTCCGTAAGGCTAGCGTTAGAGTTGTTTTAAATATGCACATTCTCTCAAATCCAGCTAAATTCTAATGCAGTATGGTTTTGGGAATCTGGCACCAGTCTGATGCATGTTTTAGAGCAAATCATGTGAAGATGGTAACCAATTCAAAGCCTCAGAGCTGACATTTAAGCGACAGTGGACACACACATATCCCTTCCTTTAGCATATCTTAAAAGAATACACAAAGATAAAACAAGGTTATTACTTAAAAGTAACAACAGGAACTAGACAAGGCTTCTATATATTGGAAGGTGTCACTTATTTCCAATCTAATATTTAAAGATACCATTAATGAATGTTTACACATTGTATTTTAACTATTAGAAAGCAATTTCCTTATTTGTATCATTCTTATTTGAATCCAATTATTCTGCTGGCCTTTGTCATAACATGGGGCAATGAGTTCCAAAGTTAAATTACGAGGAGACATTTTCTATTTAAACTCCCTCTTTGTTCACTTGATTTATACCTAATGATAGTGATTTAAAAATAGGGCTGTCTTTACATTTTTCTCTGTATATATGATTTACTCTTTGCAAGAAATGAATATCATTTGCCTTTCTACTGGCAATCCTCCCCATATGATATATCTATTCCTGGCTAACACCTTACATCCTGGCTGAAAATCAACTGTCATAAATTTCTTAACCGGTGTCTACATACGCACTAAAGATTTCTGGGGAAGCAGGATTTTCCATACTGTATCACAGCTGGGGAAAACGCAGGGATTTGTCCTTAACAATATGGACACTTTAGAATAGAATAATAATTTTATTGTCACTTTGAATGTACACTAATCAGCATACATTAAAATGAAATGTCGTTGCATACAGCTCTCAAAGGGTCACCACCTCCAATATACACTACATAAACATGACTAAATAAATACAAATGTATGCATTTACCCACGTATATTATATGACACAGAGAAACAACACAGTCTAGTTTGGATGTATACATGTACATTTATAAACGAATCTTGCGAGTTTATCACATGGATGGCATATGGAACAACGCTGTTACAGAATTTGGTAGTCCTGCTAGAAATACTTCCTATATACCTATTTAGGAAAATGAGAAAGGCTTGACACTTACTGGGAAGCGCCAACCTATCCAAATATGGAAGGAAGGAAGGAAGGAAGAGAGAGAGGCTCTACAATTTATCATAAGAAAACTATATACCGTATTTTTCGGAGTATAAGACGCACCTG
Organism: Pseudoxenodon macrops; assembly: GCA_032467955.1. Classification (NCBI taxonomy): domain Eukaryota; kingdom Metazoa; phylum Chordata; class Lepidosauria; order Squamata; family Pseudoxenodontidae; genus Pseudoxenodon; species Pseudoxenodon macrops. The sequence goes on along the minus strand of JANHFT010005165.1, from coordinate 261,389 downwards.
AATATAAGACACACCTGAGTTTTTGGGGAGGAAAATAGGGGGGGAAATCTGCCTACCAGGTATTCATCTGGCTAGCGTC
>JANHFT010005165.1:250610-261210 GCA_032467955.1 Pseudoxenodon macrops | reverse complement strand
TATTATTATTATTATTATTATTATTATTATTATTATTATTATTATTATTATTATTATTATTATTATTATTATTTCCCACTCATCTCGCTATGGAGGTTCTCTGGGCTACTTAAAATAATAAAATAGGAAAAATGATAAATTTAATGTGTTTGTAACTCCTGGCAATGTTATATTACCTGTATAATTTTAGCATTTATCTATCCATATACATCATAGAAATTATATTTTATATGTGTTTTCTATTTTGAAAGTTTTAATGATTACAGTGTTAGTAGCTTCTCTTCCTATTGTATAAGTATTTGTGTATTTAGATATTTAAATCAATAAGGTAATAAAATACTAATTTAAAATAAAACAATATTTCCGTCTTTAACAACAGCCTCACATATATAATATTACAGTATTCAAGCTTGGATGCCAAGTATGAGTTCTCCAAACAAGATTAGTAAAAAGCATTGGTTAGATAACTGAGCTGTGAGAGTTACTGAAACTCCAGATATAAGGATCCCTTCCCTTCCAGAAAATAGTGGAGTATTTGCACAAAGATGCACAATACATACTAGAACTTTATGTATTTACTAAATCAAAGTATAATTATCCCAGAACTATTAAATACAGAATTCAGTTATTCACTTGCACGCAATATTTTTGAAATGTGAAATATTGTGCACTAATTTGAAAGTCTTGCTTTCCTTTGTCTGGGGAATAATCAGGTAAACTATAATAAAAACACACATATGCCATTTACCTTTTCATCCTTATGAGCTTGGAGGGTTTCAATTACCAGATTCTGGGATTTAGTGCTTACAGCTTTTTGGTGTGTGTAAGATTTATTAGAAGGTTTAGTATCAGTGAAGAATTCATGCATTTACTCCCTCGAGCTGGGTTTCCGCTCAGAGCCTCTAAATCATGATCCTAAAGATGGGTCACTGTCACATAGGGCATTAGCACCATTAGTGTGCTCTACAGATTATTAATGATCATGTATGTGGAGTCCTTTTGGTCTTGCTTTTCTGATATGGGCATGTTCCATTCTCCAAGTCTCAAACCCCAACCAGTAGAGTTAGTTATGGTAGGTTCATACCTACAGTAAAGATGTATTACTTTTCTTCTAAATAAAATGTAAAAAAAAACACTATCACCTGAATGCACAAAAAGTATATCAAGAAATGGAGAGCACTGCTATAAGTATTTCATACCCCCAACCTCCACATTTTAGCGGAAACTACAGCTTTGCAATATTTGGTATGATTCTTTTTAAGATGATCTCCAAGTTTAATTCAATGATTTCCAAAATCCTGTACATGAAGGAGTGTGTCAGCCCAAGAGTAAATCAACATGTGAAGAGTTCAAGTTGACTATTGCAATTCTACTTATATTATAGGAATCTTCTCAGATTGCTCATCTACAGTTGAGAATAGATAGAGAAGGTTCCATGGAGCTGGTGTGTGTGTGTGTGTGTGTTTCAGTCCTGGATCTCTTGCAGCTATGTAATGATTCAAGGCTCATTCCTTGTTTGATTCCTCCTCTCTGCCTAACCTGGCCTTTCCCAACACAGGGGGAAGAAAAGCTATTGATAAAGAACTTTCTAGGAATGGCAGAGAATGTTGTAGTAAGGGAAAAATATTTTCTTCGTTTTTCTTGGAGTCGTGCCTTTGTAGCAATCGTTTTAAATATGCCCACCACAGAGAACCATAATCTCATACCTTGTATATACCGTATTTTTCCGAGCAGAACATGCTCCAGAATATAATATGCACCTTAGTTTTTGGGGAGGAAAATTTAAAAAAAATCTGCCTCTGCCTACCAGCATCCATTGATATTTATCTAGCTAGCGTCTTTAGTAAACAGCCTGGTCAGCTTCAGCACATTAGCCTGATTCAGCATGAGCACCTGATTGTTGGGTGGATCGGCCTCCTGGAATACCCCCAATCAGTTGTTCCCAGAGATGAACTTTAGCAACAGATTTGCTGGTAGTGAGCGCGCACAGGACTTGTTGAGGCAGATATACAGCTTCAAAAATGCAGCTGATTGTCACAGGGTGCTCCAGAGTACAGCAGGCGAAGTGCGGAACCGGTCCAACAAGGCAGCAGTTGTTCCAGGTTGCCATTTTGGCCTCTGAACCTTGCTTTTTCACCCTGAGAAAGCTCCGTTTGAGAGGATGCGCGAAGGATGAGGGCTGGCGGGTGGGCGGGGCTACATTCGGTATATAAGACGCAGCCAAATTTTCACCCTCTTTTAGGGGGGGAAGTGCGTCTTATATGCCGAAAAATACGGTAATTTATTATCAGATTATTATCCTCTCTAATGCTCTCACCTACAACAATTACCCTGTAAAGTGGATTGGGCTGAGAAAGTCAAAGAGTCAGCTTTCATGGCTGAGGGAGGACTAGAATTCACCCTCTCCTGGTTTCTAGGCCAGCACCTTAGCCACTACACCAAACTGGTTCTCATGATGACTCCTTCTCTATGGAAAACATAAGAAATTAGGCTTGTGTGGTAGATGAATTCCAAAGTGACAAGTAAATGATTGATAACAGTGTAAACCATTTAGCTAAAATAAGAACTCATCTTATAACCAAATCTGCCACCAAGACATTGCACTATTTGTACTAATGCAGTTGAAAAACATACATACTCAGGAGACATCCAGTGAGGAAAATGGCAGTCTATATGCCTCCATCATTTTCAGAGATGTCTTTGCTTGTTTTGCAACCTGCATAGTGGGCGAAGGGGCATTCTTTCTTCCTTTGGATTAAAGGAGGAAACCAGAAATCAGCCCATTTGATCCTGGACCATTGCTCCTTGCAAGTAAATTGCAGAAACTGAGATTCCCGTGATCGGCTTCGGCAGACATAATGGCCACCAGGAAGGCCACCTTACATGTGAGGGGACATAGGCTGGCTTCTCTTAAGGGGTCAAATGGTGATGCGGTAAGGGCCTGCAACTCCCAGGTAGGGTAGTGGTGCACTACTGGGGGCTTCAGATTGGAGGCACCTCTGAGAAAGGCACGCGCTCTGGGGTGGTGAGTGAGGGAGTTCTAATCTGCAAACTTCAAAACCGAAGCCAGGGCTGCGACCTGTTGTCATAAAGTGTTCGGTGATAGCCCCTTCTCCAGGCCTTCCTGCAAAAATTCCAGTACATCCGCCACCAAGACCGAGGAAGGTTCTATATGGCCTTTAGCGGACCAGCCACAGAACTTCTTCTAGGTTGCATTGTAAATCCGAATGGTTGAAGGCTGCTTGGCCACCCGGATCATCCATATGACCCTGCTGGAGAACTCCCATTTCAGAAGTCTCCATTCAACCACCAGACGGTCAACTGGAGCCACTGAGGCTCCAGACGGATGATGGGACCCTGGCTGAGGGAGACTCTCTCTGGGGGAATCCTCCAAGGTCTGGCGACTGACAGGCCGACCAGATCAGCAAACCATGGTCGTCTGGACCAATGGAGAGCTACCAACAAGATCTCTGCCCTCTCCAACAGCACCTTCCTGATTACACCTGGAATAAGGGGAAGAGGGGGGAAGGTCCCTGAGCCAAGGGCAGCATAGTGCATTGACCCTTTCTGCCCACGGTGCTGGGAACCTAGCAAAGAACCTGGGAAGGTGAGAGTTCGACAGAGAGGCGAAGAGATCCAGAATGATGTGGCTGCACCATCCTGACAGCTCTGTGAACAGACTGGGATCAGTAGCCCTGCTCAACTAGTCTGCCTGCACATTGGATACTCCTGCAATGTGGTCTGCCCTTATCGATAGTAGGTGCGTCACTACCCACTGGCACAGTGTCTCCGCTTCCTTCATGAGGGACTTTGACCGAGTTCTCCCCTGCCGGTTGATGTGGGCCTTGGTGGCCACATTGTCCATTAGGAGGAGGACATGCTGGCCCAAAAACCCCTGCTAGAATGTCCTGAGGGCCAAATGGCACTCTCTGAGCTCCAGCCAATTTATGTTATGCCAGAGCTCCAGTTGTGTCCACCGCCCCTTGGCCATCTGGGAGCTGAAGTGGACCCCCCCAGCTGAAGAGGTTCAGTTATGAAGAGTTCAGTTCATATTAGTCAATCTGTCTTGTTTCTTGTAGAAACAACCCCGTGTTATGGCTTGTGACCTCTACCACGAGCAAAGCATCCCTGGCGGTACCCGAATCTTTGCACCAAGGTGCTACAGCCCATCCTCTGGTAGGGAAGCAGAAACCATTGTAGGGGCCTGGCGTGGAACCATGCCCATGGCACTATGGCAATACACGATATCATTTTTCCCAGGAGCTGGGACAGCAATGCCAACAGTACTACTCTGTCTGCTCGAACCTGGCCTATCAAGGCCTTGATGGTGCTCCTGGGATAGAAAGTTACAGTGTCTATTAGCACCCCCAAGTGCAAAAGCCTTGTCATGAGTAGCTAATGACATTTGTCCAAATTGACTGTGAACTGTAGTCCCTGAGGAACCGGATTGTCGTGTGTAGATCCATCTCTGCCTGCGGGTGGCAGAACAAAAGCCTTGGGGGAGAGGAAAGGAATTCTAGGGAGAATCCTAGTTGTATTGTCTCCCTTACTCAAGCATTCATCGTTATCTCCTCCCAGCGATCTGTGAAGAGCCCGAGACAGCCCCCTCTGGGAGGAAGTGGCCCAATGTCACTTGGGGCATCTGAATGTCATGCTGTTTTTGCCACGAAAGGGGGCAGAAGCCAACTTCCATTTGTTTTTGGCATCCATTTGCTAATGGTGCAGCCACAACATGCGGCAGGCTGTCACTGAAGAATCAATGGCCCGTGCGAAAAACTGGGCAGCATTCAAGGAAGCATCTGCAGTAAATTCGGAAACAGCAATAATTTAGCAGATGCAGATATGTGAAGATCCTCTGATGGAATCCGTGCTTGTAACTGTTTTGAGTCAGCCCACAGATGCTCGGGTGAAAAAAGATGCTGCAGTTGAGGCCTGAATTGCCCAAGATTCTGCCTGATGGGCTCTGTGGAGAGCCATTTCCTCCTTTTGTTTCTCCACTTTCAAGGCATCCTCCATATCCAGTGGCAGGACAGAGGAGGTAGTTAAAGCCACTACAGGGGTGTCCACCTTCGGAACCTGTACTAAATCCATTAACTCTGGATCTACACTGTAAAGTGTGTGCTCCAAACTGCTGGGTCGGGAACTTACACCTGGGGAGACCTATTGTCTCTTTATTACATCCAGGAACATCCTGGGAACAGAAATGGCATCAGGCTCAGTAGTCTGCTCTGTGAAAAGAAAGTCCTCCCGCTCCGCCCTTTCATGAGGGATCCAGTTCTCCAGCCTTGGAGAACAAAGTCTTAAAGAAGGTGGGATTGAACAGACCCTTGAAGGCAGGCATACAGGGTGGTTCCTTTTTATAATCAGAAAAGTCCCCTTCCCCCTGAAGGTCCCCTTCTGAAAGGGATGACTGGCTTCAGGCCGAAGGATCCAGGAAATAAGGGCCTCTCCCGTGGATTGCCAAAGTTTCAGGGTGAATGGCCTGCTCAGGTAAGATGGGAAACTGCTGACTTTGTTGCAGGCCTTCTGCAATTCTGACTTGGATAACCTGTGAAATCCATTGCCTCATAAAGTGAGGCATATCATTCTCCTGAAGTACCCCAGGGCGGAGCCCCGCTGCTGTTTTGGTAAACGTAGTCTCTGGAGTGGCTCTTACCCCCCGAGGGGCTGGCCTCCTTCTGAAATTACCACAGAAAACTGTGACAGAGAATGGATGGAAAGATCAGCATTCCTTGTAGTGTCGGAAAGGCTCTGCTGTACTGATTTCTCACTAGGGCCAATCAGTTACCAGGCATCTGCAGGTGCCTTCTGGTGGTCCCCCTGCTATTACTGCTGCAAGGTCCTGTCAGGAAGTTGGTGAGAAACTGTGTTGTCGGCCATTTTGAGATCAGGCTGTTTCTGCCAGTCTGATAGCTTTCGGGCTCTGCCAACTCCCTATCTAAGGCCTTATGCCTCTGCTTGGCTGCCTTTTCCTCAGTCCTAGAGGCCTTCTTGTGAGCCCGAGCCTTGGCTCTGATCTTGGCCGTTGCTGCCAGGCCCGCTGATCTGGACTTGACTTGGTCTTTAACACTTGTGGCTGTGGCCTGAGGAGACCATGCTTCCTCCTACATAAGGCCCGAGCCCTCACGAGCATCCTCCATTTTGTTTGTGCCAGAACTTTGCACAAGGCACTGACAGATTCCTAGAAAAGGAGGCCTGATAAGAGGGCAGATGCGCTCTTAAGCTTTGCTGCCAGCACAGCATCATTAAAGGAATTTCACGATCCTGCCTGGAGATGGGCAGGAACTCTGCCCCCCCCCCCGCAGCCGCGGATTAGCAATGGGGCTCTTGTTGACCCTGAAGCTGTAAGGCTACAGGGTCTCCAGGCAAGATGGGAACTCCCAAGCTTGCAAACGAACGCTGGCCTCACCGTCAAGATCAAGGCAGTCTTAAGTGACTCACAGCTGCTACGGCAAATGAGAGACTCAGGGACTGTGGCCGAATGATTGAACAATGACTCTGTATCTTTGCAATCCTTAAAGGAGCGCCAGTAAGAGCATGCACTGTCCCTGAGCTGCTGTGATCAAAAGGCCGACTTGCGCGACCTCGTGGCTCCAAATGCAATGGAGTATGACCGCCAAAGCGGTCAGGAATTCCAGGCCTCTTTCTGCAGTTGCAGAGTCCCAGGGCCTCGTCGATCTTACTGGCCTGATTACAGTCCCGTCAGCTGGTATGTGCTGAACTGTGAAAAAACTTATCAGAAGAATCCAGGGATTTTTACCAACTCTTGCTCTCAGAAGCTCTCCGAGCTTAAATCAGCATCTGAAACAGCTGAGACTGAGTTGAAAACTGGGGACCGTTACCAGGGAGGTGTGTCCTCAGAATCTCAACTCAGTCAATAGAGACCCAATGGAGAAGAGCAAGGGATCAAATTCCACAGTGTCATTTTGAGGCAAAATTGAAGGTTAATTATGGTGATGTATTTTTTTTAAAGGAGATTCCTATTAAGATCCTACAGAAGAAGAAATATTATTTCTTCCTAACAGATACTTTGAACCATAAAAACATCACATTTTGATATAAGTAATATATAAGGGATAAGACAGTGGGAGCAATTTTTATCTTTCAACAACATAGACTGAATACGGTCCAAAAAGCTAGAGATCTTGTGGAAAAATGTAAGCGCACTGTCTCACCTTCTATGGAGATTGCTGACACAGATTTATAGGGACTGCAATTGATTAAAGATACTAAGAAAAGGAACTTTACTTTGGGAGCTCCTTTACTATGGGAACCACAGAAAAAAGAAACTGCTATTGAAAATTCAAGGGATAAGACATTAGTGGATAATGTGAATTTATTTGTTTGTTTGTTTGTTTGGGATATTTCTATTGCCACCTATTCACAAATGGCAACTCAAGACGGCTTACAAGAATATAAAAACATCATATAAAATAAAACTAATAAGAGAATCATATAATAAATTAATAAAATAACTCCGGCGACAACACATCATACGAGCCATTTAATGGGCTTCATCCTGCTCTGCCTTCTCCAGGCCCACTGGCAGAACGAGGTCTTCAGTGCCTTTTGGAAGAGTGTCAGAGTGGGGGCAGCCCCATGTAGAGTGTGTTGCAATAATCAAGACCAGAAGTGACTAGGGTATGAGTAATTATGAGAACCTTATTGAAAATGTTATTTCTTTATTACTCTAATTTGAATAAAACACAAAAAGTTAGAAATATCTCAAAAAATAAAATTTAACAAACTTTCACAATCACACAAACAAATTATGAACAGTACTGTATCTAGTATGAAGATATCAGAAGCTATAAAAACATTAAAACAAGGAAGGCACCAGCACTGAATAGACTCCCTGGTGCCTATAAATGTTTTGAAGATCAACTTTTACAACCACTTCAAAAAAGTTATATTGTAAGGAGATGTAATGCCAGAATCTTTCAAAGAGGCTAATATTGTGTTGCTACCAAAGGAAGGACAGATTTTCTACTAAAAATTATAGACCATTTTTTAAAATTGAACAATGATTATAGTGTTCTCAGTAATTTTGGCAGACAATTTTTAAAAAGTTTCTACAAGAGTTTATTCGTGAAGATCAACATGGATTTTTGCCAAAAAGATGATTAAAAGATAATGTGAGAATTGTATTGGATTGTAATAGAATATTTACAATATCATAATGAAAAACAAGGTATTTTAATTTTTTTGGATGCCATGAAAGCTTTTGACAATTTGAAGTGGCTGTTCTGGAGTGGTGAGAATTTTCTTCATGGAATCAAGTTGATACATAAATCCTAAAAGGCTCAAATTACAGTCAATGGTGATTTGACAAAACCATGTGATATCCAGAAAGGGGCAAAATAAATAAATATGGAACATTCTCTTCTATTCATTTCATTATTTATTTTGGTTCTTGACATTTGAGCAGAGACATTAAACAAGATGAAGAAGATAATGACCTAAAAATTAAAAATTAAACTATTAAATTGAAACCTTTTGCTGATTATTTGTTTTTGATATTACAAGACCCCCTGAATGTGATTGAATTTTTGATAAAAAATGGAAAGGTTTTAGCACATTTTACGATTAATAAACAGAAAACAAAGAGATTGGTTAAAATATGACTACAAAGATCAAGATGCTTTGATGAAGAAATCTGATTTTAAAATGGAAAAAAAAAATATTTGGGGGTTACTTTGACTAATATGAACTGTATGTTGTTTTGAAACAACCATATTTAATTATGGAACAAAGTTATAAAAAGATATTGAGATGTGGAAAATTACAATTGTCATTGTTGGAAAGAATTTCTGTGATTAAAATGTTTAATCACCCTGGAGCAGACAGAAACCTGTCCTGCTAATGATTTCAGGCAGCCTCAATGCTTTTGTCCTTTTTCCCCAATACAATGTTATTTGCATTCGTTCTTTTTTAATTAAAACATCCCCAACTGATTTTACAAGCTACTGCTTCTCCTCCAGTCTCTCTCATATGCTTGAGTGCTAGTATTAATTATTAGAGCCAATTTACTGTTTATACTTGATGTTTTAACTAATTACCACTAATGGCAGACACCAGTGGGCAATCAACTTCATTTAGTTCCCATTGCAAACCACTCATTATCAGCAGCAAGGGGAGAAAAGGGAGAGAGAAAATGAGCAAGCAAGGGAGCAAGCAGCTACTCACTCATACAGACACCAAAGTAATGAACAGATGTTGCTATACTCATGGATGAGTTAAGAATAAGGAGGAGTAAAACTTCTTCAAAGCGGTATCTTTATGTAAACAAGTTATATCAAGTTGATCACTAAAGCCTCTAAACTGAATGGCAGGCTACTGGTGATATTGTAAAACTATAGCAATATTCCATCGTTTACAACTTTTACATAAGTCACACACAATATTAAGTGTGGTTTGCTTAACTAAGTTTATTGAATAAGGTACCATGGGTTGGATTCATATAACATGCTCAGTTAAAAACTATAAAAACCAATCCAATGGTTGTTTTTACAAAACAGGTTTAGCCAGAAAATAACTTAGTACAATCACACAGAAAACTTCCCACTTCTGAGTTTAAATGTAGTGATATCTATGACACACCTGCCCAAAGTTAACTGAATTGAGTATACTTGAACTACTTTCTGAATTTGCACAATACATTGAATCCAAAGTAATTGTGGACAAAGTAGAAAATTAAATTTCATTGTCTAAGGTATGGTTTAATACACTGTTAAAACATAGCTGTAACAAGTTAATAATAAGGGATCTTACATCAGGAATTTAAAGAAGAAGACTATTTATTTCTTTAAAAAGATTCTTTATTTCATGTGCCTAATAGACAATGTCGAACAATAAGCAGTCAAAACCAGTAAGATACATTAGTACCTTCTCTTTTATTTGATTTTATGCCCTGGAATCGAGAACGACTCATTATCACTACTGAATTTGCAGGCACTGGCTGTTTAAACAATCAAAACAAAAGATATTTAAAAGGGGGGGAAGGTAAAGATAAAGGTTTTCCTATCAATCATGTCCAACTTTAGGGCATGGTGCTCATCTCTGTTTCTTGGCTGAAGGAGCTATCATTGGCTGAAGAAAATCTCCACAGGTAGCACTGAAGTGGTACCTATTAATCTATTTGCATTTGCTTGCTTTTGAACTGCTAGGTGAAATGTGTCTGCAATTATACTGTTATCTGAAGACTTATGGTATATACATTCCATTTGTCCTAGCCCAGTGATGGCAAACCTCTGGCACATGTGCCACAGGTGGCACGCGGAGCCATTTCTGAGGGCAAGTGAGGCGTTGCCCTGTCAGCTCCAGTGCGCTTGTGCGCACTGGCCAGCTGATTTCCAGCCTTAGTTTTCGACCATTTTTCTCCCTCCAGAGGCTTCAGGCGGCTTCCCTGAAGCCTCCGGAAGGTACAAAATGGCCCAACGGGCAAACCGGAAGTCACGTTTGGTGTGTCCATAGGACTGTTTTTTACTCTCCGGAGGCTTCAGGACGCTTCCCTGAAGGTTCCGGAGGGTGAAAAACGGCCCAACAGGCAAACTGGCAAAATCCATTCCCGAACTTTCCGGTTTGCCTGTAGGACCATTTT
>JANHFT010005165.1:205747-215855 GCA_032467955.1 Pseudoxenodon macrops | reverse complement strand
AAGGCAGACCCTGACTTAGTCATGTTTGGAGTAGATCTATTTAAATAATTGGGAGGAGTTAGTGTGACTACATTTAATAAAACTTTCTGGCATTAATATACTGCCATAATGTACATTTCTCCAATTCTTTGCTATTTCTATGAGTCAGGCACATATGCATAGAAATACACAGCAAACAGTGTATATCATCTGTACTATTTGCTTACTTGCTGTTTGCTGGGAGGCAAATTGCTGGGAGGCAGAGGCAGATTTTTTTGTGTTTTCATCCCCAAAAGCTATACTTCGGAGCGTCTTATACTCCGAAAAATACGGTAATTAATTTCTAATGTCCATTTCAACATATTTAAATTTGAAATTCATTAAGTCATTACTTATTCCTGAATGAAAATCTATATTGACAAGAAGTTTAAATGTGACATTTTAAGAAATCTTACTTTGTCTCAAAAAACTGATAATAGGAAGCTGGTTAAACCAACAATCATTTGAATGGTTAAAACAGAGAAAGCAATACTAATGAGTATAGCCTTAGTTGGGAAGACTAGGATCCCAGATTTAGACGGAAACAAAAAAGGTTAAATAATTCTACGCAACTCCAACAAAATTCTTCTTACTTTGGATTACTTTCAGACAGAATAAAAGAAATAGAAAATGCTGAAGAAAAACCATTTGAATTGCTACTAGACAGAATAATAAAGGTATCTTGTGTTGAGTGACAATTGCAAAGCCTGTTTTCCAGACATTATTCAATTTCAGTTTTCATAAACCCTTACTAGCCTGGCCAATTATGAAGGACAGTGGAGCTGTATTTCAAAAGTCTCTGCAGAGTCAACATGTGTGTGGTAGTGCTAGATACTTACATTATCTTCAACATGTCATCTATTTTTACAGCTTCAGTTTTAGCTACAAATAGCTCGGTGTTCCAGTTTTTCTGTTATCACTACTACAGATCTAGAGCTTCATATGTATTGAACTTAAATGATAAAACCTATTTGAACAAAGGTTAAACCCAGACTAACATCTGGACAGAGCAGTACATGAACTAACTATATAAAGTATCAAGAGAAACACAAAGCATATGTGCATTTGATTCATGCAAGCAACTTCTCATCTCCGGAAGAGAATTCTTTAGTCAGGAAGTCACGGCCTTGATTACTTTGTCTTCCCCATTTAAGTACATTCCTAACTGCTCCTTGGATGGCTCAATTAGCAAAGTGAATATATTATATAAAGTCTAAAAGATTAAACTATCATAGGCAGCCCATAATTTCATGAAGAAGTCAGGGGAGCATATCCCTCTTATTAACTCTATAACAAATGTGATGAAAATGTTCAAATAGAATGTTAATGCAATGTTACGTGTAATTTTCCCAGGCGATCTCCTGCTGAAATATTTCTTTATTAATAGTAATTGAGGGTATAAATTATGAATGAGGCAACTTTCTCCTTTCACCAAGAAAGACGTCCTAATAGCAATAATTCTTTCTAATCATTTTTGGATGGTGAAGAGAGATGGAGCAAGAGGTTCTTTTTAAAAAAAATAAAAAAGCTGATCAAGAGAACACAAAATGCAGAAGAAGGCTAAATATCTGTAACAGTATTAAGGCATAGAAGGAGGAATAGTCTACATACGCATTAAATGTTGTAGATATAAGATAAATATCCTATAATTTGGGGGTTAGTTTGTTCAAGGAGACCCAGAATGAACAGTTAAATGCATTTTGAAACTTGATGGACGAGTTTTGTATTTAACTGACTCTTTGATATACTACAAAAGTGTCAAAATCTGAACTTTCAAAGTATTCAATATCTGAGACATAAACAAGAAAACGCTTGGGTCATGTGTTACCACAAAACATATTACAATAAATTCAAACAGCCAGTTACTATTGTTCAATTCGCCTCTTAAACCCTGCAGAACTGTGACAAAATATAATTTGAGCAGCAAAGGAAGTCAGTGCTAGGTGACTGTAGTCTTCTTTAACCTTACTTTTACCTTGTCACATTATTCCACTTAGCTTGGAGCTGTATCTAAATCAGAGGTGAGCAATTCGCATCCATGTGTTGCATGTAGCTTCAAAGTTCCTTTATAAAAGCACCCCAAAGCACCTAGTTCAGCAGCAAACCTAGAATAGCTTTAATTATTTTAATTTCCCTAAAATATACAAATACATCTAAGAACAACTATTACCACTTCCTGGAGACAAGAACCACTAAAAAAGTTAATATGTTAAAAATATAATTTTCAAAAAGGTTGCCTGCTTCTTATCTATGTAAAGAAAAGCAATGCATTATCAATCATTAGAATCTTGTAGCCAATGAAAGCTGTTTTATTTTCCTAGCCAATATTCCTGACTACAACCCTTCTTGCCAATCAACACAATTTCAACCCAAGTTCTAAGAAGGGTTTTCCCAAAGTTACCCTTTATTTCTTCTTTTCTACTTTCTATCTCAAGCCTCAAACACTTGCATCTACTTGTTGCATCAGATTACTAGATTACAATCTAAGCATCCATTGAGCTGATACAAATGTTCAAAACATTTCAACTGCAGATAAGAAAGATCTAAGTCCCGCCATAAGTGCTGTTGTAATTAGCACAAACAGAACAGAAAGTGATTTTTACTGACTAGATGTACATCTAATCTGTGCTTTAACTTAGTCTCGGAACATAGCTTATCGTTATACTTTCAAAAAATATATTTGAGATTTGCAGAATATAGTAAATGCATCAGTTGAACTCGACTTAGTAGGCAAACAAGCTACTTTTGTTTTGCAAAAGAATGATTAGATTATTCCTTTTTGAAACTGAAGTTTCAAAGTTCCCATCTATCACTCTTTGTTCAATTTATTTCACTCATGGAATGCATTTGTGACCAATATTTCTTTCCCATAATCAAGATGTCACTTACCATTTTTTACGAACAACTTAGGGCCCAACAGCATATTATGTTAAACAGGTAGTTTGTCTTTGTGTGCTTTTTTCCCTTTATAAAAATCTTTTAAGTTGATCAATATAGGCTGCATGGCCTAGGAAGGATGAATGCAACTTTTGTTATTTTCATTGGATTCATTGTACCAAAGACACAGACACATTTTCTTTCTAGAATTAATTTTCTTAATCTTTTGGTTGTTTCCTTTTTTCTTTCCTACTTCTTCCCTACCTCTAAGATTTCTGGAGAAAGGAAGATCACTCATTTCTTAAATCTAAACTGATTACTTGCTAAATGTGTTTAAAACTGACCCAAGAGCTTCACATAGCCTCATGATAAGCTATCCATCCCAGCACTAAGTATAGATATAAAAATGCATGCATATGCTTATTATACACAGCTGACACACTGTTTTCATATAATACATGTATGGTAATGTGTTAAAACCATCAATTGGACAAGTGGCTCTTCAGTCAGATGGTGCATTCTACTGCATTTAAAATCCCCATGCTATAATTCTGTACCTGCAAATTATAATGAGTAAATTGCTACTTGTAACTTCTTCACCGTATTGCCTTACAAATATAATGGCAAGTTATATTGTTCATGATATAACGTTTTAAGAGTTTTGAGTAAGCTTAGGTTGAAATACTGAAAAGAAGTATATAAAAACATCTGAAAATGGGGTAAAAACAGGTATAGGTTGGTCTTTCTCATAGGATCAAATAAACTTCCTTTTCAGTTTTGATTGAAAACTATTTCCCAATTGGTAAGCAAAGAAAAGACCTATGGAGAACTTCCACAGGTTTACTGTTCATCTACTTGTTGGGTTCCTCTCTATTAAATCAAACCTGAAACCAAAAGATTCACTTCAGCTCTTTGCTGGAAGCCTGCAATCAACGTGGACATACTAATATAACTAGGAGCCAGGTTACTCACATTTTCATACTGTGCTGGATTTAAATCAGAATAGTTTAGATTTCCCCCCCTGATAATCAGGATGAAACATTTATACTTAAGCCAAATCACCATCTTGGAAAACAAGGATTTCCTACCTAATTAAAGAAACAGAAAGTGAGGGCCTAATGAATTTTGGGGAAAAGGAAGGAGTTGTCTTCTTCTTGAAATCAAAAATGGGATGTGTCTTTGCTATTGCAACCTACTAGGCTCAAATGAAGTCTACTAGATTGGAGAAGGGAGTTGGATTGAAGTGAGGGGAACACCTGCGTCCTTCCTCCTATTCACCTGATTGAATTTGCAGTCCACTGCTCATTCTTTTTGCAGCTGCAAGGCATGAATGCCCAGCTGCCAACCCCATACTTTTCCTTTCAAAAGAGGGGCTGATTCAATTATCCCAGGGGTATTAGCTTCTATGAAGGATAGCTCACTAGCATAGGCTATGTCCCTGACATAATATTAAAGGCCCTACTACCTTGCTCAGGGCAGATTAAATTCTATTCATTGCTTTAATGCTGGGCTCCCCACAAGATTCTGTACCTTAACTCTATTACCCCCTGCTTGGAACTGCCTGACCCATTGTTACCACTCCCTCTGATAATTCACCTCTCTGGAAACTTTGCCTTCTTGACCTCCTCACAGAGCAGCAAAATGAGGCTGAATCTTAGGTTCTATGGCACAAACAGAGCCATACCTCCCTCTGCCTACTTTCTTGATAGCTGCCCCACACCTCAGGTAAGGTCCACTGTAAGTGATGTGTTTTCTTCTTTGTCTCAAGGGCTCTGAGGGATAAGCTTCTGCCTAGAATGGAACTATTGCTAATATGCAGCCATACTAAAATGAAGAAAAGAGGAAGAGCAGGGAAAGAAAAATGGGGTGCAATGAGTTTTGTATCAAAACAAAAGGAAATAAAACAAGTACAAATCTACCAGGGCTGTCTTCAGACCATTTTTTCCTGCCATTCATCAATAATTATTGCTATTAATATTTTTAATCTATTGGGTTCCAACACAACATGCCCTTTAAATTCCAATCAACTTTAGCTGAAGAATGAAACTGAAGCTAACATCAAGTTTCAGCTTTTCTCACAGATATATCTGTGAGCTGTCCTAGGTACTGCAGATTTGCTGATGAAATAACAGTTCTAGCCTGTGAGCTGTTTAATCAAGTTTTATTGAATGTATTATAAGCATTCACAAATATATTAAACTATATTAAGCAAGCTCCTCTATGGCTTACAGCTATGGATGAAACTCAAGTTACCCCATGTAATGCTCACTGCTCCCACTGATTTCCTATACTTCATATGGCTTCTATTTCAGACATCTAGCAATCTGCCGGATGAAGACCCAGAAGTGTCAGCTACTGCACATACAGCTTATCTCTGTGACAAGAAATGGGTTTCTTGACGCACAGTCCCACTAACTCTAAGTACAAGAAGAATATGGATCAATTAAAAAAACCACAAAATGATTCCCAACACTTACATAAGCTCTGTGGATTTTCTCAGTGGTGCTTATCAACTAACATATAGAAATACCCTTGAATGCTTCAATATTACCTACTTTTTTTTAAACTGGAGTTATTGCTCATATTTAAAAATTATGGATGAACATAAGATGTTTGTTCTGCTCCCAATTTATATTCCAGTTTCTGTAACCATGTGTTGTCACTTCTCTAGTTCAACTATAGTGTAAGAGGGAGTCAGTTTTCATCTGGAGAATCCTGAGTTTTGTGGCACCTGGAAGCAAGCCACTTTCTAGGTTGTAAGGATTCCTACCGTACCACACTCCTACTCCTCTTTTTTTCCTGTACAATTGTTCTTCAACTTGTACGAGGATGGTGGCCTGATAGATACCTCTTCATTTTCTCCTTAGTATCCCTAGCAATAAAGCAAACTGAGATTGACAAGAATGCTAGATTCTCTACTGTAAGACATACCTAATATGCAAAGCACCAGCCTACTTGAGTGTTATGTATCCTCCCCCTGCCCAACCCCACCCCAGCTGCCCAACGTTCTTTTAAAGTTTTCTGGAGCCCGAGGGACAGGACCTTAAGGTAGCATAGTGATTTTTTGCTCTGTATTCTCAATGCTGTAAATTTGGCAGCAGAAAAGATTATTGTGGATTATTTTCAAGCAGTTTTTAATGAACTGGAGAGTTGAAATGGTGATAGTGTGGAAAGGCTCTGAATAATTAAACACTGTTAACATGAAGAAGAACCACAAGGCATATTGAATACTAGGTAGGTGGCAGTTATGTCTTTTCACAGCCCATCCACTCTTCAATCAATAGAAACAAAGGCTGAATGAGAAGTAGCTAAAGTAACAGGAAATAAAGCCTTGCACAGTGGAGAAGAGAAAGTTAGCAGAAAGGGAAATTGCAGTAATAGGTCTAGGGGTGTAAGTTAGACTCTTGGGCACATGAACCTCCTTTCTTTGCTTTTCACTGCAATATAGCATGTAGAACATAAATAATAGAAAGAACACTCATACAGATCCTTGTTAAAATGTTATTACTAATCAGCAGCTATACTGATTAGTATAGCTAATCAGAGCCGAGAAGGAAAAAGATAACAGTGAAGCAAACTGGGAATTAACAACGAGAAGAATGGCAGTTGTGAATTACTGTATCCTGAGAACACAAACAAATACCTGTATCTTTTTCTGAAGGAATCAGAAATCAGATGTTTATGAGAACCATTTGAATCAAGTCAATCTTAAGGATGCCAGCCTTTCGGTTGTCACTATCAACTACTTTCAAAATTAATTATTACATCTAATCATTTTGAAAATCTCAAACTCTAAAATCTTAATTTTTCCATAAGACTACAAGCTCCAAATTCTTCCTTCTCTCTCTCTCTCTCTCCCCTTGACCCCCAAGGATAAGGGTACTAATCTTCCCATTCATCTATCTTAAAAGCACTATGCTTGCACATGCACGGCTCTGAAAAGCTTCCTAGCTTGTCATATATCTGTCTAATTAATATTATTCCTAGCCCAGCACAGTCTTTTCCCCTTAATAAGCAAAGTGCTGACTTTATTACAGGTTTTTCCCTCACTTATTACCTTAAATCATATTCAGAAAATAGCTTACAGAGACAAACGCTATCTCCTAACCCAAATGCCACTCCAGCCAGCACCTTCATCCAAAACTTATCTAGGCTCACTAAATTTAGAGGATGCAAAGGGGAGGGGGGAAATCTACCAGGATGCATTCCAAGAGTTCCCAGCTGCCAGGGGGTCCTCAACTGAACAGAAAGGTCAATAGGTTACTGATGTGTTGTCTGGTCCAAGCAAAACAAGATGTTAAATGTACACTAATTAGATGGGATTCAATATGGTTGCCTCAGAAAAACTGGTTTAGGTCACAAAATGTGGATGACATTTTGTAGCAGATGTACACAGGAATAATATTTCATTATGAGATATGGAAGATGAATCATTAATCTGTCAAATTTAATCTATACCTCACTTTCCAATAATGCTCATAAATACAGAACTTGGTAAAGATGTGAATAAAGGCATATAACCCATGTGACCTCCTAAACTAGCGGTCGGCAACCTTAAACACTCAAAGAGCCACAAAGGTCCTAACCGGAAGCCCCTCCCCCATTCAATTCTGGAGCCGACCGGAAGTCCGGTTCCCCCATCATAGTCTCCTCCTAGCATGGCATCCTTTTACCTCTGCTGACTGGAAGTCAGTTCCCCCACCATAGAGTCTCCTCCTAGCATGGCATCCTTTTACCTCTGCTGACCGGAAGTCCGTTCCCCCACCATAGAGTCTCCTCCTAGTGTGGCATCCTTTTTAACTGAAAGCCCTATCAATTGTGGAGCCAACCAGCTACAAAGAGCCACAGCAGAGGGATGAAAGAGCCACATGCAGCTCCAGAGCTGCGGGTTGCTGACTCCTGCTCTATGGGAATTTTCAGGGGGAAAGATTACAAAAGGCAGTAACCAGCAGCGTTCCAATTGGACTGCAGCAAAACTGACACATCCCATCCAGCCCTGGGATTTTGTTTTGGCTGTTGGAGAAACCAGAATCTTCTTCGTAACTAAAAGTTCTTGTATTGGTCCAGAGGAATATCAGTTTTGACAAGGATGTTGTATTTAGTGGTTGTCTTCACAAAGCTTACCTGCCTTCCTCTGCCACTGCTACACACCCTGGCATGATTCCTGCTGCAGTTTGAGGTGGAAGGAGTAAAGAAGGATAGGTCTGGTTTTTGTTTTACCTTTCCTGCTCTTGGTTACCCTTCCTGCACCTTTCCTTACCTACATACTGGCTGATAATAGCAATAGCACCTAGACTTACAGTATATACAGCTTCACAGTACTTTACAGCCCTCTCTGAGTGATTTACAGGATCAGCCTACAATCTGGGTCCTCCTCATTTTACCAACCTTGGAAGGATGGAAAGCTAAGTCAACCTTGAGCCGGACAGGATCGAACTGCCAAACTACAGGCAGTCGGCAGTCAGCAAAAGTAGCCTGCAGTACTGCATTCTAACCACTGCGTCACCACAGCTCGTAATAAGCAACATTATTAGTCCTAATATCATCCGTAGCCTCAACAGCAGGTCCCCATTACACCTGCGTCAAGTGCAAATCTTTCTGTGGTGAGCTACCTTTTCACACAGCAGCTTCTAACGTATTTGTGACAATTCCAATATTTTGAATGCAAATATTGTATCAACCATATATATTCATTCTTACACACTGGTTTCTTTCTTGTTTCACACCTATAGATAAAATCTTGCCTGACTGAGGACTCTACTACCTGCATCTACAATAAGCCGCGAACTATTAGGGAGGAACTAACAGAATGAATGACTATCACAAGTCAGCTTTAGAAGGGTTTGTGCAGGAGTAAAACAAAAACAAAATGAATTCTATGCCTGGTTTGTTTACTTTAATGTATGAACCAGGTTTTTAAAAAATTAAGGCAGTTGTTAGAAGAGCAGATGTTGTTGATGGATTACAGGTAATCCTCAATTTACAACAGTTCATTTAGTGACCGTTCCAAGTTACAACAGCAGTGAAAAATGTGCCTTATAACCAGGGGTGGGCTTCAAAGATTTTAGCAAGGGGTTCTCTGTCCGGTTGCTGGGTGGGCATGGCCTAGTCGGCCTCCTGCCCAATGGCAGGGGGGCGTTTTTGCTCTCCCCAGGCTCCAGAAGCTTTCCTCGAGTCTCCAGGAGGTTTAAAAGGGGGAAAACGGCCTCCCCAGGCTCCAGAGGCTGAACTTTCGGTATGGGCCATTTTTTGCCCTCCCCAAGCCTCCATGCAAACCCTGCACTTACCTGCATCCAAAACAGGCCATGTGGGGACTCCTGGGAGGGGTGGGATGGAGTGGAGTGGACGGGGCCAGCCAGGAGTGGGATTTGGGGGTTCTCAGAACTGCACAGAATCCTCGCTAGAGGTTCTCCCGAACCCCTGCGAACTCCCAGCAGCCCCAACCCTGCTTTTGACCGTTTTTCACATTTATACCCATTGGAGCATCCCCATTGTCACGTGATCAACTTCAGATGCTTGGCAACTGACTCATATTTTTATGACAATTGCAGTGTCCCAGGTTCATGTCATCTCCTTTTGTGATCGCCTGATAAGCAAAATCAACGGGGAAGCCAGATTCACTTAACAACCGGGTTACTAACTTACGTAACATAACTAACTACAGGGATTCACTTAACAACTGTGGCAAGAAAGGTTGTACAATGGGACAAAATTCACTTAACCAATGTTTCGCTTAGCAACTGACATTTTGGGCTCAGTTGTGGCTGTAAGTTGAGGATTACCTGTATTTACCTTTTTTTTTTAAACATTTCGTCCCCAACCCCCTCTACTGCAGGGTATCCATACGATGTAACCTTAAACAAATATGGATGAGCCTTTTTAAGAGCCTGCTTTGATGCTCTCCGGCTTGTCCACTGGCAGGAAGATTTCTTATTTTCAGAGAATTTGCCCTTGTGGATCCAGGGAGGTAGAAACCTTTGCTCATGTCCTCCTATGGTGTCCTTTTTATGATGCCCCAAGATGTGCTGTGATTGCCCCAATCATTTTCTTTTCTTTTTTCCCAGCAAAGGGAAATGGTCTTTATTGTAGGCCTCCCCAGAGTCTTCGCTTAAACCTTCTTCTTGATGATGCTGGAAGGGGTGGCCTTGTTGTCTGATGGCTGAACGTCAAGGTTTCCTCTGGCCTTTTTTAAAACATTGTGCGTTAACGCCAA
>JANHFT010005165.1:156304-183821 GCA_032467955.1 Pseudoxenodon macrops | reverse complement strand
GCAATATTAACTTAATAAGTAAAAACTAAATAATCCTCCTGACACTACTACTTACCTAGCTATTTCTACTTTTTAACACACACACACCCTTCTAACTACCCAAGATACCTTACAAAGACACTAAAATAAATACAGCAAACTACATGAAAAGAATAATAATAACTTATACCGGTAGATGCAGCCAAGATCCATTATCCACACCAGCAGACGAATGGAATAATAAATTTCTTCAGGCTCCCATTCTTTGTACTTTATATAGAACAGGAACCTCAACAGGACGAATTCAACAATATTTCTAGAAAGAAAACCCTGCACTTCAGGTTCTCCACAAGGATCCAGGTACTAGAGAACGTATTAGAGAAAGAAATGTGAAGAATTCTTGGTGGTCTCTGAATTTGGTTGTTTTCTTGAATGCCTTTCATTACCCAAGCTAGGTAACATCATCAAACATCTTCAGAAGAAACAGAAGAAACTTTCTTGGAGGAGAAGCAAAACATTCTCAAAGAAAAAAACTGGGAGGCGTGGTGGCATAGCATTTAAGGACACTGGATCTGCTAACCAGAAATGGTTGGCACACTGATGGTTCGAACCCTAGTAGCACCACCGGACGAATAAGCTTCTGTCATTTTCCTCTAACTCCTGCTCTGCCCACCCAGCAGTTCGAAAGCATTACTGCAAGAAACTAAATAGGTATCACTTTGGTCAGAAAGGCTGCATGAGGTGAATAGGAGCCGGTGCTGGACATGAGGCAAGATCGGTGGAAGAGGGCCCAGAAGATGTCATCAACCCAAACTCCACTAACCAGTTAGTGCAAGCTAGGTCGCTTCCACCACCCCGGTGCCACACAGTGAATACGCACACAGCTGTGAAACCGAACGAACTAACAATCAGGCTGTCAGGACTACTAAGTGTAGATCTCCCTGAGAAATGTAGGCCATATGAAAAAAATAAATTGGGAAAAAAACAAGAAAGTCCCAGGATCCAATCTAAGTTGGTTGGAGATTTAGTAAGTTCCAGGATCCAATCTAAGTTGGTCACTGGGACCAGAGATTTAGTCTTTCAAGCTTTTGGACTTGTACTTGAGCCCATCCTCAGGAAGCTTCTATGTCACAGACTCAGATTGGATCCTGAAGCATTATCCGGGACACGTATATTTGCCTTCATTTTTTAAGAAAATCTGATTGCCTTTTAGAAAAAGCATCTTTGGTACAATCATGGAGCAAAAGACTTCAATTGTCTGGATAGTGAAAACTTTCTGACTCTAGAATAGTTTAATCAGCCAAGCGTTATAAATGCAATGATTTTTAGGCATTACAATTTAATTAATTAATATCCTGCAATTTATCTGTGAGAGTGCTTCCGGATAGAAATATACTATATTTCACTCTGAGATTTGGACTGACCCATTCAAATAAATCTTTGGATGAAATTAACATGACATGACTCAATAGTTTGGAAGCCATGTGCCAGTTCTGGATATCAGAAAGGGCAACAAAGATGACTAGAATCTAAAAGATGTAAGAGTTATTAAAGGAACTAGGAAGTTTCAGTCTAGTTCTTTAAGACAGAGGGAGATACAATACCACTCTTCAAAAAGCTGAAAGAATGTCACATAGAAGATTAAAATCTGTTATCTCTTCTTCCGGAGTACAGTACAGAGGTGGATTCTGAATCTCCTTACTGCCGGTTTGCTGAGGGTCGTGCCTCGAGCGCATGCGCGGCAGTAAAAAACTAGCTTCTGCGCATGTGCAGAAGCAAAATTCAAGATGGCAGCGCCCGCTGAGCCATCGACAGAACCGGCTCCATGACATCACTGCAGAGTTATTACGTACTCTATAGAACCAGATAGAACCGATAGGAACTCACCTCTGGTGCAGTACACAAAACAATATACTTTTTGTAAGTTACAAAAAAGGAAGATTCCAATTAAATGATTTTTTAAAGTTCCTAGCAATCATAGGAATTCAGTAGTGGAACCAGTCACCCAAAGAAGAGGTGACTTCCCCTTTTATTGGATATGTCCAAACAAAGGCCAGATAGCGATCTGTCTAGGAGGCTTTAATTTGGATTGCTGCATTGAACAGGAAGTTGGATTTCATAACTTAAATGCCCCTTCCAATTCTAATATGCTATGACTAGTAATCATTTATTCTATCATTTATGCTATCATTTTCAGGCAGAATTCAGAAAAATAACAAGAAATAATTTTGTAAAAATCTACTAAAGGCCTCCATAACAGAAAATTTTACCATGCTACTGAATGCCTAAAGCAAAATTCCCCAACCTTTCCAAATTGATGGGCTGGAGTGTAGGAGGGATGATTTTGTGAAGGGTTAGGGATGTGCTTGCTTGTGAGATTGCCCGTGATCTTCGCAGCAACGTTCACTAAGTGGGGCTGCAAGCACCCATGACAACGCTCGTGCGAGTGGGGCCATGAGCACCCGTGATGACACTCACACGAGTCAGGCCATGACTGCCTGTGGTGACGCTCGTGTGAGTGGGGCCATGTGCATGCACCAGCCAGCCACTCACGTGGCCCGGTAGCGATTAGGCCGCAGCTCAGTAGTGGGCCAAGGCCCACAAGCTGGGGACCCCTTGGCCTAAAGCACAGGCATATAATAAGCCTTGTTCTTAAAATGAGTAAATAGAAAAAAGTTCTTACATGGATAATTTCCTGGCCCCTTTTTCTCCCCTGCCCATGCTTGCTCGAAACTTATTTGAGAAGATATGGAATCTTTCCTACACAATGCAGGATTGAGCATCTGAAACATTTGGAGGAGGGAGAATAACCTTAAAGCAGCAGGGATCCTCTCCACAACTTCAGCCCAGTATTCCACCTTTCATTCTTGAGGAATAGCGGCAATTCATATGCCCCAGATTGTATTTTTTTCAAGAAAAGTCACTCACCTTCTGGACAGGCTTCATGGAAGATGCAAACAATCTCAATATACTTTATTTCTGTGAATCGGCTTCTATTAATTTATCACAGATCCAAGCCTATTGGCCTCAATCATACAGAAAGCAAACACTCAATTTCATATAAAAAAGAGCCGTGTAGGAAAACGGAATCAACTTTTTACATTCTTAGTGCTTACCTCTCCTGAAGTATTTTCCTGTCAGAGAAGCTCGCATATGTCTCTGCCTCAAGCAGAGATAACTTAATTTTTCAAAAAGCATCCTGACTTTGCTGAATGATTACAGTAAATATGATCGACATAATAAAAAGATTTTCATCATCAAGCACCAGGCCTATTTTTAGGATAAGAAATATGCTTAAAATGATTTGAGGACTACAGAGTAATTTTATGTTGTTCTATCATAAGGCTCATTAATGTTACTGTAGATCAAATCATACTGGCATTTTGAGAGTATGAGCATAAAATTCCCATAAGTATTTTAAAAACCAGAAGGAAGTAATGAACTTATATATCTGAAAGGATTTAAAATCACAGCTTTGGGTACAGGCCACATTCTGAAAAGAATACAGAAATTAAGCTGTAGCAATGTTCTTTTAAGGGAAGCACAGCTTGTCTAAGAGGTTATTCTAGTGTTTGCTACATCCTATCAGTTTTTAGGGCTTGTAAAAAAGGTCTTACAGTATGTTTAATGGAAACTGGGAAAACAATAACAGGGGCAAGGGGTTGGGAACTGAACGAGCTTTATTAAACCCAGAAGCCAGGCAGTTTGTGGTAGCAACAGCTTCCCTGTTTCTCACTAAAGGCCTAGTGCCATAATAAATAATTTCCCTGCATGAAGACAGAGGAAAGTGAGGATGCAACAACATGAAATTTTTCATTTTTCCCCATAAATCACGGCAGTGTGTAATAATATTTGTTTTTTCTAATGAGTCTCCTGTGATCCATTCTGGGAGCTAACATCAGGGCCTGTCACAGGGTGATGTGTGGTGTACTTCAATGCTTTGCGAAAACTGCCGGCTATACAGATTCTTCCCCTTCCCTGCATGTACTTTATGCTGAGTATTAATGCAGTCAGGATTTCTGAGGACTTGTGGCTCTCTAGCTTGCTCTTCAGTGGATGTCTAAGACTTTCAAAACCCATTTAAAGGAATGCAACAAAGCCAAGGGACAAAGTATGCCTGTTGTTATTTGTCCTTTAGAAGGATAATCAGTCCTACAGCATGTTGTCTTGTTGGATAACACATGGATGTGGAAAATGTAACTGCAATAAGAGAAACTGCATCACATCACAATTCCCCCCTCCATACAAAGATTTCTTTTCCAACACCATGCATCTGGTTTAAACACCACCTTTGGAATTGATAACGAATTTGTGCTCCCTTTCTAAAGATGAATTGGCTGGAATTCAATATGTACCTTTTAAAGTAATAAGGCAAAAGAGAAGTCTGTTTAGGAAGCAAAAGGAACTATTTTGGGTGGTGTAATATGCCAAAGCAGTACAATGAAATGCTGGCAAACCTCTGAACAATAGCATAGAGCATTAAAATGCAAAAAGTTTGCATATCTGAAAAACTGTTCCATGTAAGAATATTATTCAGTATGTTTGTGACAGAATGGTTGGTTTCTCTAGATAAGACAAAATCTTTACAGCTCTTTAGGATCTTGGATTTCACTATCAACATAGTCATATTTTTCTAAAACATAAAATGAAATGTTTCAATACTTTCAAGAACCTTTCAGTGTATTAAGGGGAAATTATCAATTTTATTGATTTTTCCCAACACCATCACTATTTCTAAGATTTTCTCTTGTTTCACCAACAGGTTTTTCCATTTCATTTGTCTTTGTTCAATGCCAGAGTTATATGCCATCTGAAATCAGAACTCTTTAGAAACCTTCCTAAGATTGGCAAGATGGGTTCACAAACCAGACAGCACTTCTGGCACAGATGACAAGGCAAAGTTTTTGAAATCCTTTGTGTGTAGCCACACAGAAAAATTATAATGCTAACTGTGAGGAGGTAAAATTTCTATGGTCTCCGCATCCTTGATGCCATAAAATATATTAGAGAGTAAATTCCAAATGTACAATCCCAACAAATTTGACCCACCAGAACTCACAACCAGCGTGGTAGTTGCAGTTTAGCATTTTTCCATGTTGTGAAAGGCTAGTTTAAAAAAGAATCCAGTTTTAACAAGTGTGTTCTGACTTAGGCTTCCTTAAAAAGCATGAAGCAGAGTCTTAGTCCTGGCAAAACCCATTTTATTTACATGTGAATTCCTTTCATTCACAGTCAGCAAGGCTTGGCAAACAGTCTTTCAGAGAAATATTTAACAACATACCTTATCTCACTTGGAAAGCTGCCAGATAACTAGTTTCCAAATGCAGGACAAGGCAAAACTTGGCACAGAGTCTTAAGAGTCACGAGCAGAACTTTTCATTCTTGAAACAACCAAATGAACAAATAGTTTCCTGCAAAACCCACTCCCCTTTCGCTCCACTTTTGTTTCCTATGGGAGGGGCCAATCACCTCCAAGGTGTGGCTTTACTCCCAAGTCGACCCTACTTTCTTAGTCGTTCTTGTCTTCTGACAGCTCTGTGAATGAACACACTGGGAACAGGCTCCAGATGTTTCTCTGCCTCACTGCTGTCTAGCTCCCTCTCTGCCTCCGACGCAGAGCCCTGGTCCAAACTTTCCCCAGCCCCCAGGACTGGCCCATGTTCCTCCCCAACCTCCTCACTGTCTGACTCTGCTGTCAGCTTTGCTGGCCACCGCCAGCCCACAACAAAGTGAGACTAGAAAAAAATATTGTTCATATCAGAAAAACCGTGCCTTAATTTTCCTAGGTACTACTACTCTGAAGACAGAAGGCAACTCACATAATAACATTCACTACCTTGACACCATCATTATCTGAGCTACCACTATCAACATTATCACCAAGATCATCATTGATAGGGCACAGGATCCCACTACTGAGGCAAAGCCAAGCTGGTAGGATCTTCAGGGAGCCATAACGTGATGGGGACCAAACAATCTGTGTTTATTCTTGGCTATTGCATGTATGAGAGACAGAGAGAGAGAGAGAGAGAGAGGTAGTGAGATAAACACTGCCATGGGCCATTTCCATCATCCACTCACAAGAGTATAATAAAGCCCTTGTAATATACTAGAACTTGTGTGGTCCTGGGCTGTAATTTGCATACTAATTACTCAGTGCAAATGGGAATGCAAGCAGGGGTGGAGGGAAGATCATGCAGGCAGACGAGAGGCCCAGACTATTTGCTCTGCCATTTCATATCATGCTAACAAGCTAATCCGGCATGCAGTTAGCTCCTGATATATAACTGCTCATTAGTATTATAATAAAGTACATGAAACAACCATAAAACGTTATATACTGCACAAGTGTTGTTTTCTTGCCAATTATCTGCGGGCGGATTTATCACCACAGTTGTTGCAAATTCCCTTCGGTGAGGTTTGGGTCGAATAAAGAAAGGTGTTGGTGGGGGGGGGAGCTGCTTTCAAGGGGGAGAACATGTGTTTTCTTAAGTAGCACTTACCAACGCGCCATTTCATAAGGGAGAGAGTGCGTGAGGGGAAAATATTGCATCCTGAGCAGCTGCTGGGAGAAGAGAGGAGCACAACCACTCCAGCCCAAACAAAACAAGAAAAGAGCAAGAAAAGAAGCAAAACTTCAGCTTCTATAGAGCAACTAAGTTTGACGCCCTTCCTACTTTGGGCCCTATTTGGATGCCTAACAGTCGGGAACAAAGGTGCTTTCTTTTGTTTCAAGCTGTGTCTTTTTTTAAAACTGAGCACTAGTTTTAATGCTGAATCCAGAGGCTACAAAACATCAGCACTCCAAAACATAATCATCGCTATAGCACTTAACAAGCTTTTTATAGACATGAATTAATTAATCCACTTGGATTCTATGCTGGTGGATGCTATATAAAACCCTTACATGGAAAGAATTCCCTTGTGGAGAATATGTAAATAGGGTTGGGGAATGGGGTTCATTATAAATGAGAAATAGAGGCCCTGAATAAAAAGATACATTAAGAGAGAGAGAAAAGTTCTGGAATTAGGAAAGATCAGATTTTAGCCCTATTGTCTGCTATACTTCTTACACAAAATGGTTTTTACTTGACAGACTTTTATTTCAAATGTACTTCAGATGTCAAGGCAGTAAAGGTCCTGTAGACCAGGGGTCCATGACCTCCAGGCCATAGTCCAGTACCAGTGGTTTGTTAGGAACTGAGCCTCACAGCTGGAGGTGAGCAGCAGGTGAGGAGCAAAGCTTCATCTGTATTTGCAACCGCTCCCCAGTGCTAGCATCACCCCCTCAATTCCACGTCAGATAATTAGACATTAGATTCTCATAGAAGCACAAACCCTACTATAAATTGCACATGCGAGGGATCTAGGTTGCATGTTGCTCTACCACCACACTCAGTCGGTGAAAAAACTGGCTCCTGGTGTCAAAAGGGTTGGAGACCACTGCTGTAGAAAATTCCTACCTTAATTCTCATTTAGTGACAGCTGAGACCAACAGCTTCAAAAGCAATAACATGACACAAAGTCTGTACAATTCTAAAATCCACATTTTAGTTAAAAAAAAAGAAGGCTTCAAACAGAAATTGATGTTTTTTCCAGATATTCCTGAACTTCCACACCCCTCATCTCTCTTCCTTGGTCATAATAAGATTGACACAAACTGGATTTCAATATCTGCAGAACCACAGTTATAACCTCTGAACTACAACTTGAATAAGAAGTTTCCTTCTGAAATCCAGAAAGAAAAGCAAATTTACAAAGTCACTGAAGTTGCTTCATAAGTTTAAGAATGTTAATAATAATAGTGAGGTCAGGAGGTGCCATAAAATATCTAAGGGACATGCCTCTCTTAGTGTCAAAATTAAAGTCACTGCATGTTTTTCAAGCGCATAGCACCTTTTCTCAACTGCAATCCTCCAGATGTTATCTAGATGTAGATTTGTTCACAATTAGTCATCCCACATATTCTATTCCATTCATATTCTCTTTGGAACAGCACAGATCTAATGTAAACTAAGAAAAAAAACTTTCACATGAAGTGTGAAATATAACCAGTAACTCTTTCTCACTAACCTTTTTTATTTATAACTGATAAATCCTTTGATCATAGGTTCCCTTGATCACTTTCTTCTTCTAATATGATTCAAATGGAACTTCCACATATTGATGAAAGTGCACCAGTTTCATTAACAGTTTAATTGATAGTAATTTTCACTGTTCTATTAGACCTGGGCTGCCAAGATCCAGACAACCATTAGATGTCAACAAAAAAGCTAGTAATTTCGGTATCTCTTTGCTGTCATCTACAGTAGCAATGTTCTGAATTTCTGCAGCACAGATAGGACAATATGTCAAAACTTCAATTCGTAACTTGAAATGTTTTTCCCCCCTGCAACCATCAAGAATATTGTGGAGCACAGCTGCCAATATTGTGAAATTTCTATCTCTATCAAGCAAACCCCACTCAAGTTGGCTAATCAAGTAGTATGACTCTTTTCTGTCCAGATCACACTGAAATTAGAAGTTCTGAGTGTAAGATTCAAGAACCACTCAATTTATTCTGAGATAATAAATAAAAAATTTTGTAACAAAGTTCCTTCTCAATGTTTTCAAAGTAGGGACTGAATGTTATAGCAGGTGGAGAGAAGATAAGAAATCAGAAGCCTTCTAATGAGTAACAAAGTGACTATTTTAAGTACAAATATCTAAATGGCTTCTAGTAATTTGTTTTACCACTACTTCTATATCTACCTAGGCAATGGTATTGTTTTATCTTCTTTCAAAGAACAGTATGTATCAGCTTGACACGTAACAACTACGGATAACATGTGAACAGTGCAAATCAGAATGTTGTTGTTGTTGTTAGTCGTGAAGTTGTGTCCAACCCACCGCGACCCCATGGACAACATTCCTCCAGGTCTTCCTGTCCTCTACCATCCCCTGGAGTCCATTTAAACTCATGCCTACTGCTTCAGTGACTCCATCCAGCCACCTCATTCTCTGTCATCCCCTTCTTTTTTTGCCCTCAATCGTCTCCAGCATTAGGCTCTTCTCCAGTGACTCCTTCCTTCTCATTAGGTGGCCAAAATATCTGAGTTTCATCTTCAGGATTTGGCCTTCTAAAGAGTAGTCAGGATTGATCTCCTCTAAGACTAACCGGTTTGATCGCCCTGCAGTCCAAGGGACTCGCAGGAGTCTTCTCCAGCACCATAATTCAAAGGCCTCAATTGTTTGGCGCTCAGCCTTCCTGATGGTCCAACTTTCACAGCCATACATTGCAACTGGGAAAACCATAGCCTTGACTATACACACTTTTGTTGGCATTGCATGCTGTCTAGCTGCAAAGCAGAATAGGGACTTATAAAACTCTTTGAAGGAAGGTTTTATTCTTAGGTGTATCGTTTGAGGAAATTTCTGTGCTCTCAACTTATAAAAGTTGATCTGTAAATTCCAATGGTTACACAGCTCCCACTATTTTAATATTTGTCAGATGGCAAACTTCTGCAACCTTTTACAGTTGCTGCTAAGTAGTATTTACTGTATATAGGTAGTCTTCACGGAGCACCCACAACTGGAACTGGCAAGTCTGTCAACACAGAGTTAGTACCACAGATGCTAAGCAGAAAATCACATGACCATGACGGACTTATGATCTTACTTTCCATTCAGCCATTAAGCAAGTCACCATGATCATTAAATGAAACATCATGTAACTGCAGGATGCAATTTTACTTCCACGTTCTGTTACCTCTACTTGTTGCAAGCTGGTTGTGAAGCACACAAATGGTGATCACGTGACTGTGGGATACTGCATCGACTGTATATATGTGCCATTTGCAAAGTGCTTGAATGGCAATCATGTGACTGTGGGGATGCTGCTCTGGTTGTAAATGCAAAGATTGCTGCTTTTTTTACACCATTTCAACCTCAAATGGTTACTGAACAATGCAGTTAGTAAGTGAAGTTTACCTGTAGTCTCAATTGTTCATATGCGGATATACTATAGCTGCACACAAATACAAATACAAATATACATATATTTCTGCGATTATAGTACTTCACACATACACATCTGATACACAAAATATTTATAAAAATATAGATTTCTTTCAAAATAGCATATTTGCAGTTTACATGTTTGGTATCACTAAACGGATTTGCATTGAAAGCAAAAATGTATAGTCAAACCTCCTCAAATATTCCAATGTTTATATAATTCTTGGAATTACAGAAACATTTCAAATGGATACAATTGTGGAGTGTACTGTCTAAGGTATTGGACTTGTACAGGAGAGATGCCGGTTCAGATCCCTACTAAAGCTCAGATGTCTTTAATGTTATTCTCACCATAATAACCCTGTGAGGTAGATCAGGTCGAGAGAGCGTGACTGGTCAATGTAAATTTCCCCAAGATCTCAAAGGAAAGATAGGATATATTTAGGTGACACAGCATCAAGTTGGGCTCAGCTCCTGATGACTGCATAAGTAAATAATAAATAGATGCAACTATTTTTGTGTTAAATACACACAGATTCTTAGAAGAAGAAAAATATTATCAAACAAATAGATTCCAGTCCCTTCTTCTCCCCCTACATGCACACATCCCCACCCCTTCCCTTCCTGTGAAGCATTTGCTTATTTATGGCTTGTTTTTGTCACTAAGAAGTGGGACTGACAGCTCTCTGCGGTTGGGCTCTGCCTGTCTAACTCCATAATAAGGGCCATGATATCCATTCTACTGCCAGCAGGGAGTGAATTGCCCCCTCCTCAGTAAAGCTACAAAGAGGGTGGGGGAAATGTTTACGAACTCTACAGCTTGTTAGCATCACAATGGTGAGTGCAAAGGGTGATGCTGGCTCATCTACCTCATTCTCTACTCTTGAGTTAAATGGAGCAAGTGAAATACGTATGAAGGAAAATGTCCCAATCTTTTAACATTCAAGTATTTCTAGAAACTATTTTCCTAAACTGTTGAGGGATACAGTTTACAGAGGAGTTGTCTGTGTCAGTCTTCTTTTAGTTAGAAAAATAAAAGTATCCATCACTTAGCAATGTTAGTTCTTCTTACTTTGAAACCTTTACCCTCTGGACTGGCCAGTAGCCAAGTTAGCTCTGTTCAATCTGGCTTAAAATCAAAGCTGTTTTATTCCTAGGGGGCCCACTGGCAAGTTAAAGCCACAGCACCTTAGTAAATAGACATTATCATGTTAAAGCCACAGCATCTTAGTAAGCAGACCTTATCACGTAAATTCATTAAATCAAGAAAGGGGACCTGTCTAAAACAGATGCTTTAAACCAACAAAGATTATTCAGCCTCACATTCTATGTGTATCAGAATGCTTTCAACTACATGTCCCTAGGGTATCACGAAAAAGAAACCAAAGTCAACCGTCAAACAAGATTCCGGTTTGAGTTTTCTCAGGAGTCAATGTTTCTGAAGAACTTATCAATCATGGCCTGCGGTTTCCAGGAGGAGATAATACAAACCATAGCAAAGGAGACCCAACAAAACTAATCAAACTAATCTCAACCCTTCATAACTAAGAGCACAATACAGGTTGATGGCTGCCTAGTTTTTCCCCCTGCAGGACAATAATAAAACGATTGTTATAGGCTTCAATACAAATGTTGTTCCTTGTTCCTAGACAGCCAGTGAAATCTTTTTAAAGCTTCCTTGTGTTTCCAGCAAAACCCACAGAAAACCATTTTCCTTATTATCAACCCTGTAAAACCCTGATAGATGGATGACATTTTCTTCCTTGTTTTCTCTCTTTCATGCTAAAGCTTTTTTATATGCTAAAAAGAGAGAGAATCACCCAGTGTGTTTTATAAGGGTCTCTGCATTTCAAAAGCTCAACAAGCACACTCTGCTTACCCTGATAAGCCCTGGGCTCTTAGTGTCTTAAATACCTTTGACAAGCTATACATTACAGGACTAATAATTTGCCAAATTTGGGCCCATAATATGATATCTGTAAAACGTCAAGGGCAGTAATGCGATTAGCAAGCCTCAAATGAAATATCGAACATTCAGCGTTTAGGCGCTGAATAGAGAAAAGAAAGGAAAGGAAATCAATTTCAAAAGCGGGAGGGAAAGAGGCGATAAGCATGCAATAAAATGGGCAAACGGCAGGGACAGTTCAAGCAAAACTACAACTCACTTTGTGCTCACACCTTTAGAAACTTTCTCAACTCGATCAAATTGCATACTGTTCAAATAGCATCCAGTTGTCATAGTAATGCTGACCGATTGAGAGGGGTCTTTGCATTTTCCTCCCTCAGCACACCCTCCGCTACTAACATAATGCCATGCCCTCAATAATTTGGGTCCATAAAATTCAGGATGTGAAAATCAGAAGTATCTGAGGGTGGGCTGTCCCCTCCACCCTGCTCAGAGTTAAGAGTGTCATAATGGACTAATTACTGTAGCCCACTTTTCAAAAATAAAAGAAGTCATCACATTCCATGGCAGCAGACTAAATAACAACATCCCCACACCTGCAGTTTTATGAGCCCCTCGCTAGGGGAACTTCCCAGATTCCCACTGATGCTTAAGTCAATCTCCAACAGAGAAAGGGCAAGGAAGTTCCACTTTCCAATTTTCCTTCTGTCTGGATTCTTAACTCCCAGATCCTATTAACACTGACCAAAATCCTTTAAGGCAATGATACAAGGGCTAACTTTAATCTAAAGCTCACAAAGAAACAATAAGCAGTGAGTAAAATAGTAAGTGTAAAAGGTAAACAAGAAGCTAAACTCGAGGGACTCTGCTTGAAAGAGTCATGTACACACATTATAGCTCCACAGACCACCCAAAAAAGCAAGCTTCTGCTCAACTTGGTTATAGGATTGCAATCTTCATGGCAAAATAGTAAAATAATCCTGACTTGACTCAAGTAGGTAGTGCCATCTCCTAAGCTTCTAGGTCAGTAATGGCTAACCTTTTCTGGACCGAGTGCCCAAAGTGCACCTGAACCCAAAAAATGCAATGTGTGCGTGGTCCTGCACATGTCCCCTGCATGTGCCCCACCCTGCACATGCGCTGCAGAGACCTGACAACTAGCTGGCCAGTGGGAGGCCTGTGCACATGCGCGGCAGATCTGAACTGGGGAGACGGCTCGTGTGCCCACAGAGAGGGTGCTGCGTGCCACCTGTGGCAGGCATGCCATAGGTTCACCATCACGATTCTAGGTTATACTTACTAGATTTTGCCATGGCATTCTCTAGGAAACTGAGTAGCCTCTCCCCTCCAACTAAAGAGTCTCATCAGGTTTGTCTTGACACATCTCTGATGGCATTTCTCTCCTCGTGGACTCTTACATTACTTATTTCCTTTGGTCTCTATCCACTGTCTTCCCGGTTTTCCTGAATCCAACTCCAGCCGTTCTATGAGTGTAGTGTTTACCTTTAAATTGGTTTTCCTATGCTAGATCTACATGAGGACCCTACTCTTTGCTTTAAAAGTTCTGCTTCAGTCCCATCCTATTTGAGACTCTAGTTTTAGAGGAGACTTCTGACTTGAAAACTCAAAGTGCTGATTTGATCCACAAAACTATACATGGCTTGGCACCAAGGTATCTCCAAGACAGTCTCTCTCAGATGGAACCTAACCATATTGTCCATACATCTTGAACAAGGTTGGCAAGAATCCTCCAGATGACCTGGGAAGGGGGGGAGGTCCACAGTTTTTCAGTGATGCTTCCATCCTCCATCCTTTTAACTTAGTTTTGTCTCCAGAGCATAGTGTCTTTCCCTTTGATGTTCATTAGAGAATTAACAATGAGCTGTTAAGAGTTTTCAACATCTATGAATATTGCCAAAGGAGGAACAGCAGAATGCTGTTTATTACTGTATTATCATTTGTTTGTTGATATTTCAATTACACTTATTTAATGCTTTTGGTTTGTAGAATACCTAAATGTTCTAATCTGCCAGGAGAATAGTGATATGGTGGGTGGGTGGATGGATGGTTAAATCTTTTTTAAGACAATACCATTCTGTCAGATCTGGGTTTCTCTTCTGTTCATCATCCACAGGGGGCAATTGTTTCATTAGGAAAGATTGACCAAAGAGTACTATTTGGCAAAAAATATATATCCTAAAATGCAATGGCCAAGCTGGTTTTCAGTTACTTGACATCACTAATATCACTTCATATGACACAAGCAAATTAAGACTGTATCACTTGAATGCAAATACCACTCAAAGTTCAGGAGGACACTGTTATTTATTTGGCTGTAATCCTTACTCTTCAATATCTCATCTTTCTGAATACTTAGGAATCAACTGCTGAATCCTCCATCTTTTTACAGAAAAGAATCAGATGCAATAAGGTTTAGCTGACACATGATGCCTATGGAAAGAAAGAAAGCCCATTTCCTTGTCACAGTCTGCATTTTCTTTTTGTTGTTAGTTGCAAAGTTTTGTCTGACCCATCGCGACCACATGGACAACGTTCCTTTCTACATACAGAGAAATAGGAACTACCCAGACACTGCCCAGAATGGGACCTTCAGGCTCCCATCCTTGGCCATGCCTTCTTCTCAACTCATAACTTAGGAAGCGCCATATATTCATGTATTTTTCTGAATGCACAAAGACAAAACTTGGGAATAGGTCTGTGCCCTCTTCAATCCCATAAACACTGCTTCCACTTTCTGATTGTGTGGAGCTGAATTTGTACTAATTAAGATACCAGGGCCTTTTTAAAGGTGGTACCCTCAATGTGAGGATCTCTCAGAAGTGGTTACTGTTTTGATACCATAAAAGAGGTAATACAACTCAGTACTTAGCAAATAAAGATCGGTGTAACCTCATTAAAAACAAAATAGGCATTTCTAAAAGAGAGTTTGACCATGGGTATATAGTAAACTGTTTAGTAGAGATATCTAATCATTATCATTCATCCTCATTAAATCAAGATATCATTCAAACATTCAACCAAGAAAAACTTTAATAAACTTGTCTGATATTGCTTTCCTCAACCACTTTGGGACTTTGATATTCAAAATTCTTCTTGGCCAGTGATTTATTTTCATGTTTGTTTTCCGTGATAGAAGTTCAGCTGAATTTGAATACTCTTTCTAGAAATTCAGAGTCATCTATTCCATGAAGCTTAGATACTTAACATCTGTACTTGAAGGAACACCCCACGGAGCTCTGAATCACAGATTATCCTATTTCTTCCTGGGCTCTAATGTATATACACCATAAGCAGAACTGCTATGTTTATACTTGTAGTCCGTTCAAAAAAAAAAGTATGTATTTTTTCTATTCAAATTTAAAGACTCCCCCAATGCTACTTATTACCCAGTTTCAAAGTTACAGTGGCTACAGCATCCCTGTAGTCATCCACTCTTATGACCAACTGCAGGGATGCTTCAGTGTTCACTTTCCTACCCCACCCCTTGGGTACCTGCAGCCACATGCACCCAAGGAAGATCAGGCCAGCTGTAGTGGGCATGTATCAGCTGGAGCTTGCAAACTCCAACTGGCTTGATCACCCTTGCGTGCTGGGTGGGAAGGGAGATGAAGGACTGTGGGGACTTTTGAGGGACGAGAAACATAGCATGAGATGCTTCAGGGGTTGGAGTAACCTTAGAAGACCCAGGGCAGGTGACCCTGGGCCTCCCCTACCCAGGGCAACCTGTGCTCCATTTAATGACCCTCACGTTTGTTTAACCGTTGCATCAAGGACAGCAGGGTGTGGGGTCATTAATTGAGAACGTTTTGCTTAACAGCCATCCCGCCTAATACAACCATAATAGGCAGTTTCCATTACGGTCATATCTCAAGGATTACCTGTAGTTAAGGCAGTTGAACTAAGAACCCATTATCAAACAGATTGGGGTAAACTGTGATGGTGACATGTTTATCTGAATATTGATTCTTTGTATTTATCATATATCGATTTTATTATTGTGTTCTCTTTTACCTTGGAATTAGATCCTGTATTTGCTTTTTCTTTTATTTTGTTATTATGGTCATAAGATTAAACAATTAATAAACTATCAATGTATTCCATGAATGTTCAATCAGTAGTTCTGAGTTATGGACTAATCCAAAATGTATTACAACTACATATGAGCAAGGTGCTTCTGTTAAAGAAAAATGTAATGGATCATAAGATCCATGCTTAGATAAAAGTGGGGATCTCAGTCTAAAAAGATCTTTAATACCATGATTGTGAAAATACAAATGTTGTTGCCATGAAACTATAGTCAAAGAGCTCCGATGCCGCTGGAAGGCATTTTAACAGCCCTTAAAGTGGCGCCTTATCCTAGTCTATTGAAACAGGGCAGTGGAATATATTCAGGATGATCTAATCATTCACCTAACGAATTATTCAGATAATTATGAACCATAATAATAGCATCATCATCCTTATGTACAATACTTGAAACAAGAATAGTTACAATGCAAAAATAAATGTAGCGCTGATGCAAGCTATGGCTTTGGATGTCATACATTACACTATAAATAACATCATAATTCTTATGCACAATACTTGAAACAAGAATAGTTACAATGCAAAAATAAATGTAGTGCTGATGCAAGGTATAGCTTTGGATGTCATACATTACACTATACACTAGCAATTTTTTAAACAAATTACAGTCTTCATATCTCTTTTGGCGGTAAGTTTATTCAAGTTCCAAAGCTGAAGGCAATATGATCCCTGAAGTGCCAGTTCCCCAATGGGAGTAAGACAATCTAAGCAAGCCTGCCTTCGCCTCCTTTCTTTTGCCAAGCATGGAATGGCCATTATATCACCACTTCTTGCGGCATCACGAGTCATTAAAGCCAAGCGAGCTGAGGGAACAATCAACTTAGACCAGACGACTTCCCCAGATGTGACCACTCTCAGGATATGAGGGAGACCCTTACCATGGGCATAACTCCCCCATCCAGTTCCTCCAGACAAAACATTCTGAACACTGGTTCACTTTCCCACCTTGGACCCCACTAGGAAGAGCGTTCTAGGCCATTTAGCAGGAAGGCTGCGTTTGGTTTTGAACAGATGTTTCTTTTTTACTTAGTATCTCTCGCTGTCTTGCAAACCTTTGAGCTAGGATAGCTAGCTAGAATAACACACTTGCATATATGATTATTCAGCACCTTTTCAAGTGAAGACCCAAAGTGAACTATGCTCAAGCTGGCTCTAGAATGGAACTTTGAATATAAAGCAGAGTGCCTGCATTTCCAATTTCTCTTCTGTCAAGGATGGGGTTTTGAACTGTGATAAAGCCCAGGTATGTGTTACTGGTATAGCAAACTCTGTATAATTTGGAGAACACCTTGTGAGATTTTTGATTCATAAGTAAACTGTGAAGGCTCACCATGAATTCATCTTCTAAGGATCCAACCCCTTCTTCCAGCCTGTTTTGTTTCATTTCTTCATTGATTTATTAGATTTATTTGCCACCCATCTCGTTCTAAAGCAATTCTGGGTGGTTTACAACACACAAACACACGTACACATACAGAGTTTTACAATTATAAAAGTATTCATATGTGTGTTCACACCGAGAAAAAAAAGGTCTTCTCAGACACTGCAATCAAATGAAGAACATCTAAAATCTGTGTGCGCTACAATCCTCCTTTGCAAGAGTAAACAGGACTGAATGTTGTCTGAAACTAAATTCAAGAATCAAAAAAGGGTTTTCTTTACAGAATCAATAGTACAACCAGCATGTAATTGGCCTGAGTCCAAGGTGTCATAAATCTATTTAGAATACATACCAACATGCTTATGTGGGAAGACCCTGAAATGCATCTTTTAGGACACTTACCCTTTTCATAGAGTTCACCAGCAGAACTACTCAAAAACTCCTCAAGTTAGTATTTCTCCATTTCAAGATTCAATGCCTGCTCTTTAGATTAGACTCAGAAAAATCAGTTTGTGCCCCATGTAGCACCCTCCACAGGTGCTGCCTTTTCAGATCCATGAAGTGCCAGCAGCAGCAATTCATGCAATTCAGAGGAGAATCAATAGCTGGTGTAGATTAAGTGATAGATAGAAAACAGGGACAACAAATATGGTCCCAGAAAATATCCCCACAGAAAAAGAAAGGGTAAAAGAAATTTTCCCAACACACAGTGGTAAAAACAGCCATTTTCACCCCCCAAACCGTGTAATTTTGTGTAAATTTTTACTTTAAACATCTCTTTTTGCCTTGAGCTGTGATATAGGTCCTGTCAAAACCAGGGGCAATTACTGCCATTAGGTTGCCATTATGTCACTGCCGCTCCCCCCATTACGAAGGTCTCCAGCACACAAAGCTATAATCTTTGTTCACTTTCGCTCCATCACTCCCAGAAGAAACAAAATTGTTTTTTTTAAGTGCCTTTATTTTGCCCCTGTCAACTCTGAAAAGCAGGCGGAGAATGAAGAGAGAGAAAGAGGGAAAGCAATGCATAATTTTTTTTAACTATGAAATTGCCAAATATACTAAACTTGCTTTATTTATAATCTTAGAATAGGAATTTTGATAATCTCTATTAAGCTAGACACCAAATATCTCTCTTTATCCAGTCAGATAGTAAAAAGCAGGAGAATCTATTTAGCAAACTCTGTGCTAACTTTTCTCTAAAATATCTTTTGCCCCTTTTTTCTGCAGATCATGAAATGGAATTATGATAAGTCTATGGAACCTGCTCTATGATACGTCCCTGCATTTCATTTAACAGCTCTGCCAATGGGTAAGTCACTTGGTTTGCTTGTAAGAGCCATGAATGCAAACAAGCAAACAAATAGTGCAATATCTTCTATTATAAAGAATTTTGTTTTGGCCTGGTTTCTTCTTAAAGAATGGTATCCTCCCAGTTTTCCCAGTTTATCATTTCCCAATTTATCATTTTATTTTAGAACTAATCACCTCACAGTCCAAACTCAGGTATTTCTACCATAAAGCCAACATCAGATATAAAAGAACGGGGCATATATTTTATACTGCTGTACTCCATTCCTATTATTGGGCAAATAGAACTCTTTACATTCTTTTCTAGGTGCTCTTGAAAGCACATATGGACATTTTTTATTATGATGCCTCACCTACAAAATCCATTTCCAACAAGGCTTGCTATCACTTCTTAACTGCCAGATTAAAGTTTGGTTTGTTTATCCATGTTTTTCGGAAACACTGGTTGATTAGGAGGGAGGGGAACTCTGAATTTTGCCACATTATTGTAGCTTGCTGTGAACTCCACGTAGTTGTCAGGAAGGGCATTCGGCCAGTGAACACTCAGCTCCATTCAGTCATGCCTGACTCTACCCCGAATTAAGGGGCTACAGGGTCATTAAAAGGGAGGTACTGTAGTTTTAGCTGATATATTTATGAAATTATAAACAATATCATACTAGGTATAATATAATATAAAGCAATTTTCAGTCCATAGCACACTCTAGGCTCCTGACTAGCATTAAATTACTCAATATGATATCAAAACATTGGGATTACTGTAATGTCTATCAAACAAGAAGATGAAGGATTTTCCATAGACTTCCAATTACTTGCTTGCTTTATTCCCATGTTTCACTGGTCTGTTACAAAAACACCTATGCTATGCCGCTTTTTCAGTATGTCCCAATTTGGACTCTGGACAAGATTAAGCATATCACCAATATCCAAAAGACGGGATGGCAAGATAAATAATAAGATTAAGACGGCATTTTGTAATCTTTTCTGCCATGAAGCTGCCAATTTAGATTGTACTGGGAAAGCTTGTTACATAGTTTTGAGCAGTCAGAAGCAACAATTATGTCTTTATATTTTTGGCAAACAAAGCTTGACATGAATAGGACAGTAATTTAATGATAGAAATGAGTGAGCTGGGTTTGGGGAGAGAGTTAAGAGCCAGAATAGCTTTTGGTTTAAAAAAGTTTTAAGCCTCTCATATGGTACTTTGTTTTGTTTACCAATAAAAATCGCGATAATATAATAGAAAGTAATATTCACTTACTGCTGACTTGCCATCATATTTCAGTGGCAGATTTTAGTAGGTTCTACACAAAAAGGATTGTTATATGAAAGATACTTGTATTCCCAATACCAAAATCTGATTTCATGAAATGAAATCACTTTGGAACTGGCTGTTTATCACTTTGGAACTGGCTGTTTATCAATGCGACAAAAAGACTGGACACTATGATTTCCCATTATGAAGGATTCCTTTCTTGTTTAAAAATTGAGTTGTATTACTTTCCATACCTGTTGACGTGTTGCTGTATCTTATTTAATTTCTGACCTTTTTTTCTAAATATATCTTCTGTTCTCATCTTTATGTTGTAACTGCTCCAAAACAATAAAAATATTAGCAATACATATACAAATTGCTGAGGGCTGATAAGACAGGTTTTGGGATTGCATGTAACTGCCCTGCAGTCTGTTCACCATGTCTGAAGAAACAGACTCAGAGTGCAATAAAACCAGGTCTGCCATGGAGTATAA
The DNA here is from genome assembly GCA_032467955.1 of Pseudoxenodon macrops. NCBI lineage: Eukaryota > Metazoa > Chordata > Lepidosauria > Squamata > Pseudoxenodontidae > Pseudoxenodon > Pseudoxenodon macrops. The sequence continues at coordinate 163,392 of JANHFT010005165.1, read as the reverse complement.
GAAAGCCAATTCCAATCCCAGCATTCAGGTGCTTCCTAAAAATGTGCTACATACACCTCAAATGACGAATGTACTCCCCTTAACAGTACACTGAAATGTAATCTTCTGACAAGAGAGGAAGAGGATTTTTGTGGTTGATAAAGTTCACATAAAAATACTTGAGAATGTTGCTATAGAACTGAACTGACAGGAGGAAAATGAGAGTGTCAGGAACACAGGAGAACCCCTGTCAGGCACAAGGGACAAAGATCCAAAATGGATTCTTCTTCTGAAGCTATCTTTAATTTGATGCTTGAGGCAGCATGGTGGTAAACAATCACTAAGTGTGGGGGACAGAGAATAATGTGCTTCATGGCTGGGTTGGAAAAGCCAGTAGCTGATCTCTCACTGAAGGGAATGGGCTCCATCTCTGTGCATCAGTGCCACTGTTGTTTGTCTCTACACCCCGCCCCAACACCCAGAGAGGAATGGGACCTCCCAGAACCACCACTGCTTTGAATGGAAAGGTCTCGCCCACCCTTTCAGGGAGAGAAAAGAAGCCAGGGTCTGACGGACACGTTGGCTCCTGCTGGCGAAGGGCTGACCCAGCAGAATGAAAGCTCCCCACCGGGGCGCAAGAGAGGGGGAAGGGAGGGGAGGTCCCTTCCCGCCAGCCACCCACCCTGCCAGTATTTTGTTTTTGTTTAAATCAAATCAAGAATGTCTTTAAGCGATTCAGGGAAGACTTTCCTTCCCCACATCCCTTCAACTCCCTGTCTTTGCTGTGCCAGTTCCATAGGAACAGTAGCCTGAACTATTGTGAGGTTGTGATTCAACCAGGCACTATGGCCAAGGGTTAGCACACCAACCTAGCTTCTCTGCAGACTCCTACTTTGTTCTCGCTCTTGACACTTCCCTTTTCAAACCAATCTCTCTCCTCTGCTTTTCAGTTTGTAATTGAAGATCTGCTAAAGGTCCCAGATGCCAAGAAATAGCCACCTGATTTTCTTTGGGAAAAAATGAAAATGTACAGCAAACACCCTTTCCCCAAATCAGGGAACTCAGCCTACAGGTTCACTTATAGGGAAGCATGGGGCATTCATCTGACTTAAACAGGAGCCAATTCTTTCATGAGGCAGATAAGACAAGACCTTCTGTATTCCTGGAGAACATTGCAGGCTGAATATTACAGTCAGAAGAATGAGAGTTCTAGGGACAAAGTACCTTCTGAACTATCAGATTAATCCAAACCCTTCATCTATGTCAGATCAGAGCTTCTCGTTTGAGCTGGAGTAAGAACATTCTTTCCCTTAACCCAAAGGAGGTGACTTTAAAAAAAAAAAAACTTTCAACAGAAAACGAGGTAGGGTATGGCTTCTGGAATTTTCCCCAGCCTTTTACTAGCAGAAGTCACATCTGGATTTCCTTCTGTGTTATGAGATAATATGTTATACTTCTGCTCTCTCCTCGTGCTGCACCTTATTGCAGACTGTGTGTATTAGGAGCAGAGGCTGCATTTATGCCAGTGCATATTTTCATTCAGGGTTATGTAATCAGGAAAGAGGATGGCTTTTGATGTAGTACTCAGTAGCATTCTGTGCTGTTCCCCATCTGCCTCTTCCATAAAGATGCATTGAAAATATTCTGTCTCTCATCCCTCAGCCAGGTCCAGATCATTTTTGATCTCCTGTTTTCAATAAGTTGTATTGCTTACCACAGACATAGAACCTAAATACCATGGTTTCCAACATTTCATTAGCTTGGAACAAATAAAACAAAGGTTTAAAAAAAAGTGTGCATTCTGCCCTAGCTAATGAGGTTAGAAATTCTTTATCTTAGAATATAGCTCTTTTGCTGCTTCTCATTCCTTGGAACATTTTGGATTAATCTGGGACTGCTTTATGTAGAACTGAATTCTGTCATTATTACAATAATGAGGTTTTTTTTTAAAAAAATCTTAATTTGACTCAATGTACCATTGTAATGTAACCATTGCTATGCAGTATAGTAGGACTTTCTAAATATAAATTACTTCATGGTATTTAGTGTAAAAACTGGTAATATTGAAAGTATTTCAGTCAGAATAAGGTTTGCTTTTTCTTACATTTGTATGTTGTTGTTTTTAAAAACCAAGGCTTTATAACTGAAACTACAAGATGGCTGTTGTAGGAGAAACAAAAGAATATGCTAAAGATCCTGTTACTTAGAATAGTAAGTAATTCTTATATAAAGCTTCTGGCCTCCCCGCCATCATCACCAACGGAAATGTACCTCAAAGGCATCCGGTTGGATTGGTATGTCATATTATTTGCTGTAATTAAAAACAAAATTATCCAATGCAATACTAAGCATGTTTACTCAGAATTAAATCATAGCAAGTTTTTGTCAGATAGAATAAGAGACGATATAAAGAACATAGGTGAGAGAATAATACGGATTCAATGATGTGTATTATTGATACAGCATCAGTGATTTCCACTGCAATTTTGTGAAAGGTCTTAAGAAAACTTAATTGCAAATAATTTTCAATTAATATACAGCCTCATTTAAAAAGAGTAACTCTTGTAAAGGTTACAAACCATGATCAGCTAACATACATTACATGCCATTCCTTAAAATCTAGTATAATGCCCAAAATATGCAATTTTGAATTTATATTTAAAAAGAAGGCAAGTGAATCCTGGGAACCAGGAGCTGCTGCACTTTTTTGAGAGGCAGATAACCTGGAGGAAAGAATTAAAGAACTGTAAATCCTGATGACAATCCCAATTAGGATATTAACAAAACCAGCACAACATCTGCAAAAGACAATCGACTCAGTCTTTGTCTTGTGTCATTCTACTAGTCTGTCAGCCAAGCAGCAGATAGAGGAAGAGAACCACTAACATAATTTATATGGAGTTTTCAAAAGCCTTTGAGGAGAAGGCTACTAAGGAAACGAAGCTAATGTGGTGTGGGAGGCAAAGTATTGTCACGGGTCAAGAAGTGTCTAAGAAAAGGAGAATCTGGTAGTGGGAATGAACGGCCACTCTGGGGCCTGGCAGAAGATTAACTGTGGTGAATCCCTGAACACCATACTCCTTAATACACTTATTAATGACCTGGGAAAGGGGGCAAGTGCTGAGAGGACAGACTTTCAGCTGACAAGGGTTCTAACAAAGCCCAGGAAATGAGAACCACAATGAGGTGAAATGATGTGCTAAACTTAAGATAGCTGTGCTTGCAAGGATGAAGGATCCATTTGCTAATCTCAAGCATAATGGATGAATTTGAAACTTACCACAACCACTCTGGAATATTCTAAGAATTAACATAACTGTTTTGACAAAATACATGTTATACAATATCAGGAAATTCAAACAGAATAACCCGGATACAATGTATGAAACAGTTTATAAGAAGAGATTCTGATCCTGGTATTTAACATTCATATTGCTGTTACTGTGTTTTTGCAAGAAGGATATGTTTATTAATTTGCTATATATTTTCCACATTTCTAAAGTTATCCAACTTGTTGACAACTGTGTGGCACATAGAATAAAAAACCAAATATAAAGTCATGAAAATAAACAGAAAAGAAAGATGGACGTTCAGGTTGAACCAACATTTTACTACAAATGTATAAAATTCTTCATGCAGAGAGGTCATATCCCATCCTAATTCATATCTTGGAGAAAGGCATAATAACTTCCATTATATTTTATAAATGTGGGGCTGAACAGAAATGTACTGATTTCCTAAACCGTGTTGTGCCTATACAAGCTTCTCTGGAGCACAGTAAAAGCCCTGAGATATGGCCAGCATCACACTAATGAGAAGCATGTAAACCTTTGGAATAGGATAGTTATACTTCCTTTTCTGAAACAGGTAGAGGGAGATTAATTTAATAGCACCAATAGCTGTTGTAGATTCAGATTCATCTAGTAGCAGTCCCAGAACTGGGCTCAAGACAATTAGCTGTGCCCTGATGCTGGCACTGCAACCTATCACTTCTTCATCTGAGATGGGCTGCACAGCAGCTCATTAGTTGAAGTGTGAACACAGCCACTCAGGGGCAATTGATACTTAATCCTTAGCTATTCACACCCCAATAATAGGAAGCAAATTAACCCTCCCGATCCATCTCACCTAATTCTAATGGACTTCTCATTTGTGCTATTTCACTGAGAAGGAACTAGCAGGGGTCATTTGGGCTGCCTTGAAGTATGTATGTTCACTTCCTAATACAACATCCATAAAGGGGAGGCAAAATATATGTGTTTATATACACATGCAGGCTGCTAGTGAGATAATATTAATTACAGTTACCGCAAATACAGTGGGAACTCAGTAAAAATAATAGGTTGGCAAGTAACCTCATCTTATAATGTGAAGTAGAAATTTATAAACAGTGCAAACATAACCCTGAGGTTTACCCATTACAGCTTTCTAGAGAGTGAACAATACTTCAGTACAAAAGGACAGGTTAGAATTAGAAGATTAGAATCACCTGATGCAACCTAGCTATTCATGGGTAGCTCTTGGTGGATCTCTAAAAATAAACATCTTCTCATTCAATCAACAGCTTTCACAGGGTTAAAATTGAATATTCCAAACAAAATAGAAAAGTGGGGGGAGCAGGGAAGAGAAAAGGCAGTAGAGAAAGCGGGACAGAAAGTTAATTGAAAATGCTGTTTAATTTTTCAGCTCCACTGGACTACACCCCAGCACAGATGGTTCATCAAGACAGCCTCTGTCTGTATCACTGTCCATCCCAGCCTTTCTCCCCCCACCTTTTCTGCCTAGTCTCTTTTTTTCAGGGGGGAAGCACAGCAGGCAGTAGCTCAGAAAAAGGGGGGAAAGGCAACTTAACACAAAAGCACATTCTGTGGCGCTCTTTTCAAGGCGCTGGGACAATGCTCCCAACTTGATCCTTTCATAAAGAGAATGTTTCAGGGTCAGAAAACAGGACACATTAAGCTGAAGAGGCTGCAGCGCTAGCCATTTTGCTGCTGACTTTGGTGGCCGTTTACAGGCCCATAATGGAGTTGGGAAGCTTCTTTCCTTTATTTATTTATTTTAAAGCCAGTGTTTTTTCAGGCCATCACAAGCTTTGTGCTATGTGCAGTATAGACTCTCCCCTTCGCTTTCCAATCTCCTACTTCTTTCCCCTTTCTCAGTACCCATATTTTCTACCCAAAGGGAACATCCTTTTTAACTGGATCATTCCATTAAGTCACCTATTAAAAAAAAAATTTAATGCCATTCTATATCCAACTGTACATCTTTCCTGGCAATTCTCATTGATACTTCCACTCATGCCTTTTATTTATAAGTAGCAGAGCCAATCTGTGGATGAAACTTTATTTCGGGATCTGGTTTTAAATTCTATTATGCTTTTTGCTAAGATTACAACCTGCAGATTTAGCAGTTAAGATGGGTAATCTATTCTCACTAAAGTGGTTATGATCTCAAGAGAGAAATCTTCCTCCATCTGCTTTGCTAACTGCCTTTATCAATGTTTTTGGAATTTTTGTACCCCAGTAAGGTAAAGAATTGAATTTTCCACAAACCATAGTTTATGCCATAGTTATAAAACAATACACTGTACATTAATTATTGGTTCATTTAGTCAGCTTTCCTCCGCATCCTCTTCTAGCCAGCCTGATTAAGAAGGTCCCCAACCATTGGAAACAATTTGGAGGACTGCATGAGGTATGTGGTCTAAGAGAGAATCCAGTCTACCAATTTTTGCCATTTATGTACCATTAAAGTAGTATTGGATGCACATCTTCGTCTACTTGCCATTGTTAAGTATCATTGCAAATGTAGGAATAGCAAAATCCCTATATGATCTCAGCCTCATTTGTTTTGTTCCTCATACTCTGTTTTGTTTTTAAATAAGGGAAATGTACCAGATGCATAATTTTGGACCTGGTACAAAGTTTGGAACTTTGCAAGTCCTGTTAAGTTGCTAAATGTTGTATATGTTGCAAAAATGAAAAATAATGGAATTTCTCAAATGCATTTCCCCTTTCTACAACAGAGGTTTCCACGGTGTTTCAGAAAAACAGTATATAGATAATTTGGAAAAGCAAAACCAGAAGTGAGATAATGAATTTAGTTGATAAAAACTATTGGCCATTTCTACAATTCTATTATCAAGATTTAACAAACCTGCATATTTAAAAACATGCAGGTTAGTGTTTACAGTACGGTACAGCTGATTTAAAAAAAGAAGAAGTATATAAACAAAGAAAGCAAAACTGCTTATTGAGCCCATAACCAAGCAATATAAACTTAACTCTTTGACTAAACTGACAATGTGAAGTTGTCCTTTCTTGTAACAATACTTTTCATACATGAAAAAAATCCAAGACATGCAGAGATTTCAGTTCAAACAGAAAATAAACAAGATGGCTTACATGTTTGAAAATCCATTATGATGTTCAAAAAATGGGAAATCTCCATGGCACTATTCTCCCAAAGATACAGAACCTATTTTTAAGAGCCTTATTAGGTTCTAGTACAGAAGGACAGACAACTTGCAGCTCCATCCTATATAGGACTCCCCGCCCCCTTTTTGTACCCCTCAAAGGCCTTTCTAATAGTGGCTGCTAAAAACTGATGGAACAAGTTCCTGCCACTCTGAAGTGAGAAACACATAAAAAAATGCAGTGTTAGCCTCAAAACAGGCAAATAACAGCAGCAAATTCAACTCACTTGGGTTCAAGGCAAGTATGATGCTCACTGGTCAGCATTCAACTATTCTAAAAATGTTAACTATGGTCATTAGGTCATTTGCCCCATTCTAAAGAAAATTAATAACTTGTAAATTGGGTCAATACTGGGAGACGTAATTCAGCATTATTTAGAAAGCCTGGATTTTTTATTAATTTGATTTCTTTTAAAACAAGGACTATCATTTAGCTTCACTATTTACATCTCTCATCTAGGGCATGGCTATAAATCATTCCAACGGACCATCTAATTTTTTTAAAGCAGGTAGCCATGGATTCAGTAAAGCAATATTGCAAAACAGGTGGGTTTGCATTATACATACTGGATAAAATGCTTTTATTGTATTTCTACCCCAAACTGTGGGAATTCTGCCATGCTGTAGCGGGGGG
>JANHFT010005165.1:143843-156130 GCA_032467955.1 Pseudoxenodon macrops | reverse complement strand
CCACCCAGAAAAAATGCAGTTCAAAATGCTGCATGTGGTCCCACAGTTGCAAGTTGTGCGACTTGATCTAGAACATATCTTCTCTTCTCTTTGCATTGGAAATATGGCATCTACAGCCACGTGTCTAATGTGGATGGAATGGGCTTCATGGACAACTCTCTCCCAAACTTACAAAGCTACAAAGTTAAGACTAAATTATACTACATGGATTATTTAACAACACTTTTTGGAAGCACTTCAGGCATCCAGTATTGATTATCGCTCCTGAGGATTGAACAGTGGGCTGGATGAGACACCAGTAGCTCTTAAGTTCAGACAATATGGAAAGGTTGGGGAGGTGTGATAATTGCAAAGGAGCTGAAAGCTGAAAGGGGAGGGGGGACTCGGGTGGTCCAGGGGGAGGAATGAAGAAAGAGAAAAGAAAAACCCAGCAGTGTACCATGTTGCATTGTTCACGCTCAGACCTTCAATTTGCTCTCGGCATTCTCCTGCAGTGGGGAGAACGTTACGCTGGCTTAAGAGACAAATCGGACACAAAATAAAGACCAAGCACTCAGCAGTAAAGCAATTATCGCAACATTTTATGCCGGGGCTGTTCCTTTTGAAGGCTGCCTGGTGCTGCCCGCATGTACCTTAACCCGTTCCTAATAACCATAAAGTCACCATTATTTACGGTACAAGACATTAAATAAATAATGAAAAAAGCTGCCAGCAACAGAGCAAGGCATGCAGGGTGTGCAAGAGAATCCCTTAGCACTGGATTAACCTGTGCTGCAGGAGGAAAGTAACCGAGTCTTGAGTAGGGGAGCAGCAATCTAACATGCAATAATCGTGTTAAATTGGAAGCACAGAGAATTAAATTGGGCATCAATGAGGGTGGGGGGGAACCCAAAGTAGAATACAGCTCCAGCTTAACCCAACAACTCAGGAGTTTCCATACTACTAAAAAAATTAACTTAAGCCTGTTCTGATCTTTGCCAGGCATAGGAGAGACATACAGCAAGCCCAAATGCCTATGAATTACAAATTAAGCAAGTCTCATAAGAATGGCAAGAAGGGCCCTTCTTTTAATTTTGCTAAAATTAAAATTGTACTATCGTTTCAAGATTTTAAAAAAAACTAGCATTACAAAACCTAACCTTCATTGAGTTCTATTGAATCCATCTATGTGCTGGCATATAATATAGGCTTATATAATATAAGCCTTGACTAAAAAGGGAGTATATTCATTAATTATTTTTTTTATTGTGGAAAGAAAAAGGAAGCGGTTTATTTAAATAAGAAAAAAGTTCTCCTTCTGAAAACATTATTAGTTATCCCACCATTCAAATGTTCAGAGATGAGTCAAAGCATGTTAGACCAACCTGTTATTCTGGATCCTATAAATTACTGTTATTGATATTACATATGGAGCTATAGTGCTATTAAAATCAACAAAAAAAGTATGCTTGAAATTCCCAGACTTCTTTAGAGCAGATGAAGACTTATTGAAAGTTGACCCTAGGGAAGTAGCAACAGTTGCACTAATCATAAGGTGAGGTCCAACCTCTTCTCCATTATCTATTGACCATGATTAGTTAACTCAAAAGGTGTTCTTATTCTCATCTTATTATTATTTCCACTGTGGCAAAGTCACAGTGACAAATAATTCCAATGCTATATATTTTCTGTAAAATATTTTCATTGTCCATAAATTTGGGAGGATAATTTCTGTGTTTTTTTTAAAAAAAGGCTTTTCATTTGCTCTGAATGATCTTTGTCTTAAAATTATTGAAATGTTTAATAACAACATTTATGCAAATCTAAATAGCATTTTAAAAATACCCACATATTGTGTATTTTTAGTGTTGTACTAAAAGTATAACACAGACAGCAGTTATAATCACAAATAATGTAGTTTGTTTGGTTTTGGTTTCGCATATTACATGAATTTGTCTTTGGTGGCTTGTAAAGTACCGTTGTTGGGTTTTTAGGGTTTGTGAATTCGGCTAATTGTCACTTATTCATTAAATTAACTATGGCTTAGACTGATATGTAGTAGACACATGTAGACCAATCAGACTGGTTTAAATTAAACCTAGTCAGCAGTTTATTCCTCCAAATGTGAAATGCTTCCTGGGAGCTTGTGATGAAAGCTATGTTCATACAACAACAGAAACCTTGCTTACTTAATCATGATTTAGTGAAATAACATAATTGCCTGGATTTAAACAATATGCTAAGCCACTAATCACATTTTAGCCTAGCATGTTGTTCAAACTCAGATAAATTATAGCCCAAAAGCAGGAACTACGTGAAATTTCTTGGACATGTGCAATATACAGATTTCTCTCAGTGTATGCAAATTATGTGAATGATCATGTTCATCCAAAATTCATTATTATTTGTGCAAGTATAATCAACTTGTGGGAAAGGACTGGAAATACAACAAAACTACTCACCAAGACCAATTTCTGCTCACATAATTTATCATTATGTTACACAGTGGTTCCTTTTATGCTGACTGTCTCGCACTTACGGTATTTCCATATCTACAATGGCTATTACTATTATGGGCTCAAAACAGCCATCCATATCTTGTCCTGTTCCCTGACTGAAAAGGAAAACAACCTTTCTAACTCAGGGAAACATACTACCTACAAATAGTCCTCAACTTACGACAATTGAACCCAAATTTTCTGTTGCTAAGTGAGATATTTGTTAAGTGAATTTGGCCCCATTTTACAACCTTTCTTGCCACAGTTGTTCAGTGAATCACTGCAGTTAAGTTAGTAGTATGGTTGTTAAGTGAATCTGCTTAACACTGATTTTGCTTCTCAGAAGATTGCAAAAGGTGATCACATGATCCCAGGACACTGCAACCGTCATAAATATGAATCAGTTGTCAAACCTCTGAAATTTGATCAAGGACAAAAGGGATGTTATAAAGGTCGTAAGTATGCAAAATGGTCATAAGTCACTTTTTCAGTGCCTTTGTAACTTTGAGCGGTCACTAAATGAATTGTTGTAAGTCGAGGTCTATCTGTACATTGCACTGAAGCTGATGAAGGATCATCAGTGCTCGAACAAGCTTTTAACCTGGGCAAATGTATTGTATGCAATATAACGAAGTATGCTAATGAAATTCATAGTGCTGTGATGCATTCCATCTCCTTGCCTGCCATGATAACCATGCATATTAGAAATCCATCTGTAGGAAAAAAAACGGAAAAAATGCTTTCACTATGTATTAAAAATGAGACAAGGAAGAAAATGTATAAGAATAAGACACTAAACATATATAAGCACATTTGTCAATGCACTGGGGTTAAAAAGTTTGACACCATGCCCCACAATCCCTTTATTCCACTGATTTAGTATTCACTCTATATGAGGCTTTGGGGGAATGTAACTCCCTAGCACAACTGAAGGGAGTTTGTGTATTCAAAATGGGCACACTGATACTTTAAACTCAAGCAGGTTCACGCATCGTGCTAATTCTTAAGCCTGTTTAGCTTTTGTTTACTGAACAAAGCACAATGAAGTTTCTACCATATGCTAAGCTACATCCAAACAATTAATATTAAGGCTAGATTTCTACAATGAGAATGACTAGTTTGTACTCAGTGTATTATATGAACTCAGACCCACATGTGGTTAGGTTATTTACCCTAGTGATTTATTTGGCCACCCAATTCACCAAATGCAACTTGGTTCAATGTTTCGTGGGAATACAGTCAACTGAGTTAATTCAGCTAACCATGGATTAACATGTTGTGCGAACACTTCCATTACCTCAGTATGTTTGCACCAAACCTTAAGAGCCATGATGCAATCTCAGTCCCAAATGGCAGTTGTGTATCAGTGTGCAAAAGAGGGGGGAAAATAATAAATAAATAAATAAATAATAATAAAGCAGAAAAAAGCACTAGTTTGAGCATGAATCAAGTGTTCAAGGAACAAAGCTGATCCTATTGAAAGTGCAAACAATTGCAAGGAGCTACAGCAAAAGGATCTCTTGGAAACTGTTTCCACTTTAAATAACTGTATGCAAAACAAAGGAAACTAACTTCTCAGGCAGCTGAATAGTAAAAGTCAAGCACAGACACAATGAAAGACCAGGCCATCTGCACAGAGCCTCTGAGATGAGACTAAGAAAAGTGGCATGGGCTTTGTAAACCGTAGGGAGAAGCCCAGCCCTGCACTGTGCAGCAATGCTCCGTGGTTGCAGCTGCTTAAAGGACTCTGAAGCCAAGTGGACAAAAAAAAAATTTGAAAAATTGATATAAAATAATGTTCTGGAGGGCCCATTTAAAACACACACACACACAAAATGGTCAATATGAAAACGACTTAGGAAAGCAATATATGTAAGATGAGCAGATTGCAGATGGAAAAGGAAACAGATGAATCTATTATGCGGTGCAAGCTCAGAGATTTGTCACACAGCCATGGATTGCACCATTGAGAAATGAGGACAATCTGTATGTGCTGGTTCCAGAAGAACTGGATGGTGGCCCTGAAGACAAGAAAACTTCGGAAAAGTCACATGGGAACAGGCCACTAGCAGGAAAAAGAGCTAAGAGTGCTGGCAGCCCTCTTATCGGAATGCACTCAGGAATGCTATATTATGATAATCATTTTTTTCTTAGAGGAAAATAATCAGAGGTTTGAAAAACAATAAGGTTGATAGAATTTCTTAAATATAAGAGTTTGATAGTCAAGAGAAATAACCTTTGATAGTTGCAATAGTCTTCATATCTGAATTCTGCTTTCAGATATTAAACAGATTTATCAAATTTATTAGTCACCCATCTCCCTCACAGATGGACTCTATGAGCTGTTTACAATTTAATCAATACAATAAAAACATTAAAACTGAATAATTTAAGATTAAAAATGTAAAAATATAAAACAACATTATGAAATTGCAAGAGATGGAAAGATCCAAAACAGGGAGATTAAGAGTTGTTAATGCAGGTGGGGACGGTTCTCATAGGGCCAACCAGTCTCATGGTTGTGTGGGCCCCTAGATCCCCCATGCAAGGCTACACAGTCGGGTTTTGAAGGATTCAGCCAGTTCTCTCCGGATCGGACGAACCAGTAGCGGCGACTGCAGGAGGCTCCACCCACCCGCCCAGACGTATTGCACGAGCACAGCGCATCTCACATTTGCGAACCAATAGAGAAGGTAAATTAATCCCACCTCTGGTTTTGACCCTTTTGCAGAAAGCCAGAATATTGGGGTTTCCTCACCTCTAGGGGCAAGGTGTTCCACAAAGCAGAAAATGCCCTTTTCCTTGACCCTGCTGACTTGCCTCCAGAAGTTGTGGGTGTTCCAAAACTGGAGCTTTTAAGAAGAGATTGGACAACCGTATCTGAAATGGTATAAGGTTTCCTGCTTGAGCAAGGGATTGGACTAGAAGACCTCCAGGGTTGCTTCCAACTCTGTTATTCTGAATCCTCTGACTGATGAGGTCTGTAGCATGCCTTTCCTGAATGAGTGGGACAGTTCTGATGTGATGGAGCGAAGCTGGTTCCATAGATAACCTGACCCTATGCCATGTTGAGCTTTATAGGTAATGTCCAACACTTTGAATGGGATCTGAAAGCAAATCGGGACCCAATGAAGTTCATGGAACAGAGGTGGCATATTTGCCCTTTTTTGCTACACCTGTAGCTTGCACGGCTGCATTCTGCACCAGTTGAAGCTTCTGGATACTTTTTGAGGGTAGCCCCATGTACTTGGTTTTGTATTCTATGTTAAACATAATTTTAACTATGAACACAAACATTGCAACAGATCCAGGCTATAGCAAAGGATTTACATCTCTCTTTCAAGTTCAGTCCTCCATCCCTTTATTTCTCCATATTATTGCTTCATATAAGATGCTATTTGGTATGGGAGTATGCCAACAGGAAGTTCTCTTTTCTGCCAAATGAAGTTTATGAGGGCAAGATTTTAAGGCTAGTTCATTCTATCTGCTAACTTTAAATGGTTTGCTTATGGTTTATAGTTGTTGTGTTGTATTAAATAACCACAGTTAGTGCAATGAATAAATCAGGTCACTGCCATACCAAATAACTCAAATTCAACAAGTGCAAACAAAACATTATTTGGTATGTCTATTTGCATTGGAAGTATTCTTTTGCATAAAAATGTAAGAATGTACTTGATCATGCTTACATACACATCTAAATACACAATAGTACTAGAGCCAGGCACATTCATAATAACACCAAGATGCCAACTGCAGGAAATAAAAGGAAACTTGCTATCATACCATAACACGCCCTGAACTATGGTCTATGATTTGGTCTGTGTGAATTCTATACAAAGGAAAGCAAGTAAATTTTGGTGATTTTATTAATTCTACTAGTCAAATTTGTCATCAGTAGGAGAGGATGGTGAAGTACTCATTTTGACTAAGAAGGATATTCTGTTATTTTGGACTGAATAGTTTCATGTGATCATAAACACCTACCATATTAAAATTGACAATTAACTACAACTGCTTACTTCCACTCCCAATTTTTCCCCAAGCCTTGGGAAAACACTATTTGCTCTGAACCTGACATTTTAATGGTCAAATATTGCTAAACAGCTACACACGTTTCATGAAAAATAACATTGCTTTAAGTTAACCTTCTTTCCCCTCTCCATAACTTCCTAAATTCTTAAAAATCTCAATCTGAACAACATTCAGAAGTTCCACAACAACCCCCTTCTGACTTCAAAACTAAGTGCATAAAACCAGCCACACAAAGCCTCCTTGACTTGCATAGCCCACCCCCCTAGGACAGCAACTGCACTAATAGGAAAATCCATCCCTAGCAAGCTCTATTGTTCCCAGGGCCCTCCCTGTTTCCAATAGTGCTTGGGATCCAAGAGCTACAAAAGTTGTAGAACGCACACACCATGCCAAAAACAAAAGAGTGGAAAGACTTTTGTAAGCAATACAAAGAAGCTTTGCAGTAACAAAGCCAGCCACAAGATTTACTCACCTGCTTCTTGAGGCATTCAAAGCAAACACCATTTGGTGACTATGGCAGTTGACCTCCGTCCCTTATTCTGAAATCAGCCATTAGGGAGATTGTGTTCTGTCTCTTGCATGTACACATATACAAGACAATTACATTAGTGGCTAGTTAATATAGCTTGTCTCCCTAACTCTTATCAATTCAATAAATTACATAAATTTCAGGATCAATAAACATAATTTAACAACATTTAGCATTCTATTTTGAGTTGCCATGATTATTTGCTTGTAAGGCTTCACTTGTATTTTGCTAGGCCCAAAACAAAGAAATCAGATTACAATTAGTGTGACTATGTAAATTCAATAGGACTTACAGACCTGGTATTCATACAAAGCAACTATGTGAGTTAATAGGTTGTTTATTATTTGGTATGTACTTAAAGCAATTGTGGGAGTTCAACAGAATTCATAGACTGGTTTATTAGCCTAACATATTTTGTTTATTTTTGGTTTGAGGTTAACAAATCCTGGCTAAAAATCCTGGCTTAGAATTATTTATTAATTTAGCCATTTGCAGGTGTGTGTGTATGTGTGTGTGTGTGTGTGTGTAATGATAATAGCTATCATTGTGTGACTTTCAGTAATAAAAGTGTACAAGCCAATTTTAACTTTGTGCATGCTACATTTTACCCATGATTTCAGAACTGGATCCAATATACCTTTTGGGGAGGGGTCCACTGTAACTTTGAACAATCACTAAGCTACTGGTTGTAAATCAAGGACTACCTATACTTTCTTTTCACTCAGTATCTAAGAAGCCTTTCCATTGGGTAGAACTTCCTAAGTAAACCCCAAATATACTCATAAAAAAAATCAAGGAAAAAGCCACTTTGGCTCAATTTAAGTTAGAACCAGAGCATTCAACATGGGATAAATCTAATCCTCCAGCCTTTTTTGTTTTCAAAATAATGTCCATGTATATTCTTAGTAAGAAGCAAAGCAGGAGGAGCAGAAGTGCTTCCATAGTCAAATCTTAATTTTGTTCATGCTCCTATTTCACGTATTTTTCCAGAACACTTTTGGCTATTTGGTAAATTAAAATGTTAATCCAGGAGAATATATGATGATAATCCAAGTTATAGTCCTGATTTGAATGATACATGTACAATAAAAATAT
This sequence comes from Pseudoxenodon macrops, assembly GCA_032467955.1. NCBI lineage: Eukaryota > Metazoa > Chordata > Lepidosauria > Squamata > Pseudoxenodontidae > Pseudoxenodon > Pseudoxenodon macrops. The sequence continues at coordinate 147,994 of JANHFT010005165.1, read as the reverse complement.
ATTCATTACACATGATCAGAAAAACTATGACTAGTTGCTGAGAACAATGTCCAGTTTAAAGAGACATGTTGAAATTGATGATTATGGGAAACAAGATGCTGGATTACAAAACCATCCTCAGCTGCTCAGTTCTTATGTATGCTTTATTTCTGTATTGTTTTTAAATGTTCTAATCATCCAGAATTGCTATTGTGATATGGATGCCTATGTAAATTGACTCAATCAATCAATCAATGTCTTTGGTAGGATCCAGTAGGGTTCTTCCTATATTCTTTTAAACCATTCCACAAATAATGAAGCATCCCCCTTAAGAGATATATTCAAGGGAAAGAACTTCATGTAATTGTCTTTCACACCCCACTTTTTCCAGTCTCACAATGTGCTGGTCAATTAGGAATAAGCAAGGAGACAGAAATAGAGAAAGTCTTTACTGAACATTATCGAAGGACTGTCTGAGTTCACAAATTGGTTAACCTGCTTAATAAACAGATTTAGCAAACTCAACCGCTGTGATTAATTTAAAGTTCAGGGTTTAAGTTATCTCAAAAAAATTATTTATCTAACTTTAATCATGTAAATATGTCAGTCATTTGGGTATTTTCCAGAAGATTTTCATAAACATATCATAGTTACAATGAACCATATTCCAAATGTTCTGGCAAATTAAAACACTAACCACAGGCCTCAACTTCACTTAACAGACCTTGTATTCTTACCATACCCAAGTTTAAATGCTCAAAGCCTAATTTGTGCAGACTTCAAATGGCAGCCATTTTGGGTTCAAGACAACAGAAGCTTCAAATCTTAGTTAAAATGGAGTATGCCAACTGGAGTGTAAAAAAAAATAATCCAGTGCATCAGTACTCATTAAGCAAGTTTTTTTAAAGAATGTGTGAACTTGGCTGGAGAGTATGAATTCCACCCCCATTTTTGTTGGAGATTTTTGAGGGATGTTAAAAGAGGAGGAGGAAGAGGATTTCCATCCCTGCCTATTCAATTTCATTCTCAATAAAACCCAAGTCTGAAAACCCTCTGGCCAGAAAACTGACAAAGAAATTAATAATTAATTCAAAACCCTAGCAGAGCACAATACTTTAAAGTGGGTATTTGAAGAAAAATGAATCACATACACGCCAAGGTTCTCCTTTGAAAACCAACATCCAGACTCTCTTGCAGATGCAGGATTTCTGCAGCTGTGCCAGCAAACCTGTTCAGAAAAACCTTTCTCCCAACTCACTTTTTTCACACTGCCTTTTTTATAGTTTCAATTGTTTTGTTTTCTTTCAGAAGAAAGAACAAAAAGAAAACCCAAAGCACTTTAAACTTAAGGCTATTAAAAATAAAATAAAATAAAAACTAGAAAGGAAGCTGGATAGGGGGGAGACTTGACAGGATATTTTCTCTTGGCTGAAAGAGGCTTTTTTTCTCTCTCTTTAAACCTGCTTTTGAAAGATTTAGACCTCATAATGATCTTCACTTTCCTAGTTGCTTCTTGTTCTTGATAAGTGTGAACAGTAGCAACTTGTATTGCATTGAAAAGAACAAATCTTTTCTTTTGTTCTTGCCCAAAGTCTTTGCTAATTGCTTCTAGTTACTGTTTGTGTTGTCTGTTAACATAGAAAAAAAGGCACAAGGTAGTACTTAGTGAAGATGTAAAATCAATCTAGTGGGGGGCAAAATATAAAATTTATTTTCAGTGAGTTTAGTTAGAAGATACAATGCAGAAGTTCTGAAAGGGGGGGGAGAGTAAAAGAACCCTCAGAAATAAATAAATGACCAATACCTCTTGGGTGAGCCCCATCTTCCCTATCAGTTTTTACAGGGGGCAATACATTTTATTCCTCGCCAGCCTTGACTTATCGCAGTCTTGTTTTTAATGAGGTATAATAAGGAGAACATTTTGTAACAACACGGCTCCTCTATTTTATCCGACAAACAGCTGTGTCATGGCTGTCGCGATGAGAATGAATCATATCTCTCTGTCTGCATATGCGAACTCCCATGTAATTACCCTTGCATCTTAAATAAAGCAGGCCCTAAACCTGTCGCTCAGATTATAAGCAAGCGGAGCAAACCTCATAACTGAGGCCTCTATCATTACATTAATTTATCACAGAAACACAGAGATTAGAGATTGGAATTAAAACACAATAAGGAAGGTGCTGCTATGACAGCTACAAACAAGTATGGAGAGAGAGGGAGAAATTTATTGCAGAGGTTGAGCAGCCTAATTCCTTAACCAGTTCAATATGGAGGATGCTAGATGAATATTGTATAGGCTACCCCTCCCATTAGAAAACAGAAATGGCAGTGAGCTTGACTAAAGACCATTTCAACTCAGACTTTGCCCATTTGTTAGATACATTAAACCTCAATTAAAATATGTACACTATTAAAAAGCAGAGACCAAACCTTGCCAACAAAAGTCCGTATAATCAAAATTATGGGTTTCCTAGTAGTATAGATAGTCCTCGGCTTACAACAGTTTATTTAGTGACCATTCAGTTATATTGGCATTGGAAAAAGTGATTTATCACTGTTTTTCTCTCTTACAACCATTGCAGCATTCCCATGATCAAAATTCAGATGCTTGACAGCTGGTTCATATTTATGACAGTAGCAATGTTCCATGCTCATGTGATCAGATTTTGTGGACTTTGTGGTGGTCTGGCTGGGCCAGCGTGACACCTGTGCTGGCACCACATGACTTGGGACTCCGAAGCAGCCCACTGGCTTCCCACCTGGCCACCTGGCTGCTTCCTGCCAGCGAAGAAGTGGAGGAAGAGGCATGGAAGCTGCTGCTGGCCGGCCGGGCCAAGCAGGTGGCCAGGTGGGAATCCAAGCCTGGCCATGCCACCATGGAACCCTTGGCACTTTCCCTTCAGCCTGGATGGCAGCACTTCATCTTAGACAAGACCAGGTTGCCGCACTTGTAGTTGCATGGCCAGCTGGAGCAGGACATGGCGCAGGCGGAGAGGCCAATGCAGTCCCTGCTGAGGCCACCCTGGCCGAGCGATCACCACGCCTCCGCAGCAACAGGTGCACCAGGGCTGGCTTGCCCGCCACCTCTATGCGCTGCACTTGGAAGGGGCCGCTGCTGCTCTTGCTGCTTTCTTCCTTCTTCCACCGTGAAATGAAAGCGAGTGGCAGCGGTGGTGCTTCAGGAGGGCAGTCAGATGTCTCCAGCCAGGCGGAGAGGGAGGGCGGCGAGAGCGGGGGGGCGGACCCTTCCAAGCAGATCAAACGGAGGCGGTGGGCAAGGCGGCCCAAAGCCTCAAAAGGTAACCCGCTGCGCTGTCACTCGCATCTGCCGGGAGCCTCTTTCTCCACCAAACTTTGCGCAGTGACAGGAAGTAGCCCGAGAACCAGATGGGAGGCGGAGGGGCACGTGGGGCTCGGCTCAGTCGCTGAGCATTTGGGGCACCCACAAAACTCTTGGGCCGCTTCCCACCACCGCACAATGTTTTGTGTGCCAGGCCAGCGGAGGAAGAGGCTCCTGGTAGGCGCAAGATGGCGGCACAGTGGGTTATCTGTTGAGACTCCGGGCCTCAGCACTTATGGCTTCGCTGCCTCCCTTCCAGCTCAGTGCACTAAACCTCCCCGGGCCAACAGCTAATTATCTCACCCGTATCACTTGCTGCCCACCCAGAGAGTCGCTCCAGAAGTTGGGAGGGGAGGGAGACCTGCTATACTTGGCCTAGAACTGGGGGACATGGCAAGGCTTGCTCATCTTTTGGACCTGCTATGCTTGGCTTCTGTGCTCAGCTTCTGCGGGGCCTTTGGCCGCCTGCTTGCCTTGGCAAGCTCCCCGCACCCAGCCCATGACAGGTTAGGCGCTGCTTCCAGGCCGGCCTGCCCACCCTCGGGGCCCTGAAGTGCAGGGTGTGCTCTGCCGCCACCACTACTGCCGGGACCGCGGCTGCACAGAAAAACTCCCCGGTGCAGCACAGTTCTGGGATGGCGGAGAGCCCAGGCAAGCTCTGCCCTCACCGCCACTGCCACTGCCTCCAGGTGCATCCGTGCAGGAGAACAAAGAGAGAATGAAAGAGAAAGGGGGAGAGAGAGAGACAAAAAAGAAAGAGAAAAAGAGAAACAAGGAAAGAGAAAGAAAGAAAGAAAGAAAGAAAGAAAGAAAGAAAGAAAGAAAGAAA